>OW804100.1:13730367-13772020 GCA_942159475.1 Sthenelais limicola | reverse complement strand
TGTTTACCAGGCTGTTTAGTTCAGCTTCTATAGCAGGCCTTCCACTAGATATAGCTCCTAGGGTAGTATACTACTATTAATTGTTGTATGTTTACCAGGCTGTTTAGTTCAGCTTCTATAGCAGGCCTTCCACTAGATATAGCTCCTAGGGTAGTATACTACTATTAATTGTTGTATGTTTACCAGGCTGTTTAGTTCAGCTTCTATAGCTGGTCTTCCACAAACTCCTGGGGTAGTATACAATACTACTATTAATTGTTGTGTTTACCAGGCAGTTTAGTTCAGCTCCAGTGTACTAGCATCTATTGTTGCACCACGTTTTACTAGATTGTTCCAAAGAGGGTAAATATATTATGGTTGTTCCCAACAGAGCTTCCATTTGGGTCGGATTTTCAGAAAATGTACAATTCAACTTCGCCAATCTTCTCAAACAACCCAAATTCCTGACAAAAGTAAAGTTCAAAATACAGTTCAACCTAACCAAACAGATTGCTAGAATCAATGCAATGCCGAATATACTCAAATTTACCTAGTATTGACCAAATTGCAGTCTAATTTAGCACAATTTACTAAATGTGTACAGCTTCCAATTGTACTTTTTCTGAAAATCTGACCCATTTCTACATGAGGCTATACCTTTGTTTCCAGTGCAGCACTTATCCACTAACATACAGCCAGCAAACTGGTGTCATCAATAATACACCAATAACAAGAACATATGTAAGGCCCTGCCCCCTGGCGTCCACTGGGTAAACTAAGCCGGAAGTGGAATGCCCTGGAGGAATATGTCTGTGTGTCTTGGCACCTGGAGGAGAGAGAGGTGGGGCTGTATTATGATAACCACACCTTGCCCTCCCCCCGATACTCCTCCTAATACTAACACAAGGGTTTTGTCTTCTGTTTAGAAAATGTCAGCAATGTGCTGATATTTAGCCTATTCAAAGCGGGGCACGAACTCATTGTCACTGAAAACTACCTTAATTAGCTCGGGAATAATGACTCCACTTGATTAAATTGAATATGGGTAAGCATGAAATTATAGATGCTTATTTTAATGTTTTAATGGCCATTAGCTATGATGTGAGGCTTACACCTATACAATTGATCAGGTACTATACCATGAGGCTCACAACTATAGATTGGAAGTCTCATCATAATTCTGACTTATTATCGCTGGTTTCAAACTGATTCAGACAGAAAACTGACACGCTGCGAAGGGGTGAGGCTGTTTTTTTGACCTTGAGATCCATTAGAAACAAAACAGAACAGAGGCCAACCTTTTTGTATGGCAAATAAAGAATCATCTTATCCACAGAGTTCTGTGATTCGTCCAACCGTTGTTGTGCACCTATTTACTATTAGGTATTTCAAAGCCTTACTGAACTTAGACGGGTCTTAATTAGGGCTTCTATAGAAAATTTTAAAATTTAATTTTTGATGAATCATGACTTGACAACTTCTGTATATATAAGCCAGACCTGTGCAGGTGTGGGAGATTATATGAGACAGATTTCCAGAAAATGTACAATTGGCAGCTGTACACATTTAGGAAATTCTGTTAAATTAAGCTAAAAAATGGTCAATACTAGGTAAATTCGAGTATATTTGGCATTGCATTGATTCTATCAATCTGTTTGGTTAGGTTGGACTGTATTTTGAACTTTATTTTTGTCTGAAATTTGGGTTATTTGAGAGGATTGGTGAAAGCGAATTGTACATTTTCTAAAAATCTGACCCATATATCAGACTTATTACATGGTAGACCAGGGAGAGGGTGTGCAATATAACACTTTATTACAACCTCTCACATGGTATAATCAACCAGTAATGTAAGCCTCATTTCCCCCATTATTCTCCGTCAGTAAAGGCCATAAATAATCCTGTGTCTCAATGCTTTACCTCTCTACTCTCTATATGGGTCAGATTTTCAGAAAATGTACAATTCACCTTCACCAATCCTATCAAATAACCCACATTTAAGACAAAAATAAGCTTAAAAATGCAGTTTAACATAACAGAACTGATACTTCAAATCAATGCGATACCAAATATACTCAGATATACCCAGTATTCTTCATTTTTCAGCCTAATTTAAGAGAATTTCCGAGATGTGTAGAGCCGCCAATTGTACATTTTCTGAAAATCTGACCCATATACCTCATGAGTAAATAATTCAATTTTGCTCGCCAATTTCAATGTAATCTGAGTATGAAACTTGAAAAATTATTTTGTAGCCTCAGAGACACAGGGGAGGCACAGAATGGCTCATGTGCTTTTCATACCTTTTTTAACACATTTTATTTAGGAAAAATACATTGACAGTAACACTCTCACGCAAGTGATTTTTGTCGTGCCCTGTTTTCATTATATTTTTTACCAGGACTTGTGTATAGGTATAGGTGAAGTTCCCGTCTGTGTAAGTTGATACATAGTATGCTATAAGCAAGCGTGAATCATGGATGATAGATATGAAATGGGGTGATAATGAGTGAAGGTTCCTTTCTTTAAAATGAGGATTTCTAGTAGGGAGAGAGGGATAGGACCCAAGCAACCAGTTATACAGCATTACTAGAGGTATGGTCAGATGTACATGGATTATTGCCACTATTACGCATATGGGTCAGATTTTCAGAAGATGTACGAGTATATTCATTATTACACACATGAGCAGTTAGAAAGGTGCCGTTTGGGGGTGCCGTTCGGTTGATACGAACCGCTCACGTGTGCCGTTCGGCCAAAGACGCAATTTGATTGGTGCAGCGTAGACCAGATGACGTCGTCCCGACCGCGTAACCTAGCCTACAAATTGCGGTGAATGAAGCCTCCTCGAGCTAAACTATAGGCTTAACAAGTTAAATTTACTTTTTAACATCCAAATAGAGTGTGTAATAAATAGCAAATGGCCCTCTGTTCGGGTTCAAACTGATCGAGACCCATCAGAAAACGGGAACTCACCCCTTCGGGGTTCGTCCCGTTTTCTGATGGGTCTCGATCAGTTTGAACCCGAACAGAGGGCCATTTGCTATAAGCATTGCATTGATCCTAGCAATCTGTTTAGTTAGGTTGAACTGCATTTTGCAATTTGGGTTATTTGAGAGGATTGGTGAAGGTGCATTGTACATTTTCTGAAAATCCGACCCATTATTACAACATGTTTAATCATTAATTATACAAGTTGGACAAAGTCCTGATCATCAAAACTTTTATTTACATTATCTGGCGATACCGTTTGAGGACCTGACAGTAGACAAGTTTTCTTTAAGCTATACAGACACATTACCTTAAATATTACGTCTAATTGTTTCTGTAATACAGATTGCCTATTTTATCACTTATTAATATCACTATTACTTATTTTATCACTTTCTTTAGTAGAATTTTTTTAGTACAACTCAGAAACGCTTCAAACTGTTCAAACAACACCGTTGTTAATTACTTCGCTTTCCCAACGAACAGAATCGAATCAAATCTTTATTGGCAGTAATTTAAATTCAAATCTACAGGGTCTAGTGTGATTTATAGTATAAGTTTCGACTGGCAACAGGTTCTAATTCATTAGTTCTTATTAGAGAACTAGAGTTTGGGGATTATTGAGGTTTTTGCTGCACAACTGCGAAACTGCACAATCAGCTGGCAGTTCAGCATTGTTTCATGCAGTAGGAGTCGAATAAACTTCAATAGAGTTTAGATGGAACTAACATATTACTGATATTGGGTTCTTCATAGACTAGCTCATCTCTAAATTGTCTAAACTTCAATAGAGGTTGAAGCTAACATATTACTGATATTTGGGTCTCTCCTGTGTCTAAAGACTAACTAGTTCATCTCTAAACTGTTCAAAGCGCCACAATGAGCATTATGTGGCAATGTGGTTAGCGTATACATCAGTAGGGAATACCAAGACTAATAACGATTTAAGAAATCAGTTGAGAACTATTTGACTTGGTTGGATTGTGTAGTGTGACAATACTGGAGGGTAAGGTGGAGACATTGGTGGGTATGATCATGTATGATAGAAGATGACATGTTATGGTGGGTATGATACATGGATAGAAGATGACATGTTATCAAGAACCACATGTCCTCAGAGGGTGGTCCCTCATACATCATGTAGGGCTATCACCCCCGCCCCCTACCCTTAGGCCTCATACTCACCCCCCCACCCCCACCCCGGCCCAGGCCTCATACAGCCTGGACACATCATCCTCCATAGGCAGGCCCTATATTCCGCAATGAGTTACTCCATACTAGTACGTAGAAACTGGTTGCGGAGTATAGGGCCTGCCTAGGGAGGATGGGACACATTGGTCAAGTCTTCAGAAAATGTACAATCTGCCTTCAATAATTCCCTCAAATAACCCAAATTTAAGACCAAAATCAGGTTCAAAACACAGTTCAACATAACCAGACAGATTTATTGAATGAATACAATACAGAATACACACAGATATACCCAGTATTCCTCATGTTTCTCTCAAATTTAGCAGAATTTGAGTGATGTGTAGAACTGTAGATTGTGCATTTTCTGAAAATCTGACCCACATAGACTCGGTAGACAATAGAGTAGGAGAGTATTTAGTAGGTGTACATTGTGTAGTTTGTGAACGGAATAGAAACTGCATGAACTTGTGTGTCTCATTACAGCAGGACAAACTGGTACAAAGTCCTTCTAAACACAAACAACATGTCCAGGGTTCTATCCCTCCTCCACACGCTGTCTACATTTGGGTCAGATTTTCAGAAAATGGACAATTGGTAGATCTACACATTTAGTAAATTCTTCAAAATTTGGCTGAAAAATGATGAATACTAATGTGATACATGGTATCACATTCATTTAAAGTTAGACTTGTGCAAGTCTTTGATTCTGTTTTTTGTTTAAAACACAATATTATCAAAAATATATTCTCATGTTAGAGTCACTACAGCCTCCAGTGACGCCCAAGCATCAGTAAGGCCTTTGCTGTGTGTGTGCGCTCATTGAGGGCAGAGGGACTTGATGCTAGTCTAATTTAAAGTATCTGTTTTGTTATGTTAAACTGCATTTTGAAGCTCATTTCTGTCTTAAATGGGAGTATTTTGAGAGGATTGGTGAAGGTAAATTGTACATTTCCTGAAAATATGAACCATATGTATCATTCCCATATAATCCACAAACACACAATTTGTGTTACCCAGCAAATATGAACCATTATTCCATAATAGTTGTGCATATCCACAAAAACATGGCCAGATTAGCCCATGGCATATATATGCATGGGTAGATTTCACTAGTGCAATCTGCTTATTGATTGCACCTAATTTACTCTGCTATTTTGAGTTGTTGTATAAATCTAGTTGTGCCAATCAATGGCGCTCATTTCATGATGCAAAGTTGTAGGCGCTTGCTTGTGCAGAGTCGGAGGGTTGTGATACATTAACTGAAGGTAAATAATGATTAAATAAGGCTAAAGTATACCTATTATGGCATAAAAATAGAACTAAACTTGAACTGCTTTTGCAAAGACACATTCACAAAATGCTCCTCTCTTTTGGTGCATGTCTTTCACTTGTGCCTTCGGGGTTTAGTTCTATCTTAATATTTCACCTATTTTTCAAAACTGAACCCAAAACATGAAATCATCTAAATATAGACTGGAAGTATTGGCGCATGCGCCTAGCGGTGTTGACGACCAATCAATTAGTGGCTGGTGATTAGTGCTGACCTAATTAGGCTCTAATCAATACGTGCTGGCGTGATGATGACTAAACACAATAGCTTATAAAACACTGCCTTAATGGCAGCCACTCTGCATCTACAGTTACCCCCATTGTCGCCCACCTCCCAGTGACTCAGCATTAATTGTGATTCTATTGACAGAATGGCGGGCATCAATCCTTACGTCTCAAGTTTAGATTTGATGTAATAAATGGTTATCATAGGGCAGGCATGAATGTCTGAGGTTGGATGCCAGATCTTGGAAGTTGGAATAATCCAAGGGTGGATGAAGATTGGATCAAGGCAATGTATAACACTGTCCATGTGTATGTACCATACATAATATTGCTGTCTGTTTGATAATTACCAATAGCTAACATACTATAACTTACTTATTATAGCTATAGAGCTAACTTACTATAGCTATAGAACCAACTTACTATAGCTATAGGCAGGTATACGGATACACATGGCCAGGCCTTGGTAACTCAGTCTCTCATCATTTGGGATCCTAAGTGAAAAATTGAGATGAATATTCTGTTACTAATCCGGTCAGGGGCAAGCTTCGGAGGAGTCTGACGCTGAGATGGATTCAGTTGAAATCTGACATACAAATATTTTATCGAAAAATACAAGGATCTTTTCACAAATACATACAACCCGGGATAAATTCACCCACTCTAGGTCCAAACCCTCAGATCAGATAAGAATAGTATGTCAGTGATTAGACGCCTACTTCGCTAATCGGTATCACTCCCTAGAACTCGGCGTTGTAATGGGAATATAATGACATTTTGCAGTCTTAATGGAATTATAATGGCACTTTGCGGTTTGAGGTGAGAGGCTTTCCCTTCGTTTGAAGGGACTCTCAACTTTGGGCCTAGACTGCACCCCTTTTTTTAGTGTGGTAAGGTGGGATAAATGACGAGTGTGGTAAGAATTAAGGAGGTTACAGCAGGTGATGCTGGCACTTGACAACTGGTGAAACAGTTGAACTGACCCGTGCACACGGAGACAAACTGTCAATTTACCCTGCAGAAGGTGAACATGATCTACTGCTCTAGTGACGGGTGAGGGTAATGTTGGGGCAAAAATACACATGAAATAGTCCATGTGTCAGTGTGACGAGGTGGAGACACATTTTTCATGTTTTTAGTGAGGGCCCGCGTCCACAAACAGTTCTTCATATTGTGTCTTATTGCCAGAAAATGAAGGAAATTGTTTGTCTAATGAGCGTCTTCAGATTCCCTTAATCATATTTTTGTCACTTTGTGTACATGGTATAATAATATTATGATTTTAGTTAAGTTAGGCTATGCTGAGAATATCGTCTGTAATGAAATGTATCTGTTCCTGAATGAAATATTTTTCAAATCAAATCAAATCAAATCAAATATAAGATAATTACTGAATAATACGTTTTGTGTAAGAGGAGAACCCGCTGTCATTCTATACTGCCTGTATACTTTCATCTCACTCACTGTATAATATTTAAAATAGACAAATATTTTAGGTTTAAAATGTGAATCAAACATGATTGACCCAATTCTAAATTAGTATACAACATTAAATTATGAATTAATGAAGCTGAAATAAGTCCAATACTTCCTGAATGATTGTTGGCAATCTGTCCTGTAATTTTATATCGACATAGTACCGTTAAAACTATATTGACTATAACTGTATAATTAGTTGTAGGTACTGACAAAGTGTTAAAAACAACTAATCTTTCAATTATTCAACAATTGATCAAAATGTAGGTACAATATAAACTTGGAACAATTTCCTTCATTTTCGGACAATAATTATACAGTATTCTTTATTGAACACAGTTTGACATATAATACCCCTTTCACACTTCACCTTTCAAAGCGCTTTGAAGCGCCTTGAAGCGCTTCCTTGAGGTTGGTTCTATTCACATTGCAATCTAAAGCGCTTCCAAACCGAATCCAAAGTGAAGTGAAGTGGTTTATACAATCCACCTACTTGAGGTGAATTACATAAACCGCTTCGCTTCGCTTTCTCAATGCTAATTCTGGTAGTGTGAATGGAACCGAAGTGAAGCGAAGTGGTTTCTGACGTCATCGATCAGCGGCGTTGTGAGGAAAGAGTGCAGCGTCGGGGCCTGTAGTCTGAATAGAACCGACGTAGTGAAGGCGCCTTGAAGCGCTTCTCTGCTGCAGTCTGAATGGGGCGCATTATATAAACCAGTTCGCAACGATTCGCTACGCTTTGCTTCGGTTGTGTAGTGTGAAAGGGGTATAAGCAAGGTTTAGACCAGCAGCCACATTGACTCATCAACCTCAGCTGGTTCTGCTTTGAAGCAGAAGTGGTGTGGTGCTCCCAGCCTGGCTAGTGTCAGTCTGAGACAGTGCGGGGGGAGGGGGTGACTAGCTATTGTACCCCGTACCACCTGTAGACGGCTTTTACATGGGTCAGATCTTCAGAAATTGTATAATTGGCAGCTCGACACATTTAGGAAATTCTGCTAAATTAGGCTGAAAAATAAAGAATACGAGGTATATCTGAGTATATTTGGTATCGCATTGATTTAAAGTATCAGTTCTGTTATGTTAAACTACATTTTGAAGCTCATTTTTGGCTTAAATGTGGGTTATTTGAGAGGATTGGTGAAGGCCAATTGTACATTTTCTGAAAATCTGACTCACATGAAGCTCACATTACACCACACTACATAGGTAAGTGTCTGTGTACACTCGGGGTCAGTCTCCCTATAATATATGCACCCAGTAGTGTTCCTGCAGGCCTGAGTTATAGACTTTATTTCAACCTTGATATGCTCAGCCCATAGAGATAACATAGATAACATAGGCTCTGTATATTGTTTAGCTGGTCAGTAACTGAAGCCATAGAGATAACATAGGCTGTGTATATTGTTTAGCTGGTCAGTAACTAAAGCCATAGAGATAACATAGGCTCTGTATATTGTTTAGCTGGTCAGTAACTGAAGCCATAGAGATAACATAGGCTGTGTATATTGTTTAGCTGGTCAGTAACTGAAGCCATAGAGATAACATAGGCTGTGTATATTGTTTAGCTGGTCAGTAACTGAAGCCATAGAGATAACATAGGCTCTGTATATTGTTTAGCTGGTCAGTAACTGAAGCCATAGAGATAACATAGGCTCTGTATATTGTTTAGCTGGTCAGTAACTGAAGCCATAGAGATAACATAGGCTCTGTATATTGTTTAGCTAGTCAGTAACTGAAGCCAGAGATAACATAGGCTCTGTATATTGTTTAGCTGGTCAGTAACTGAAGCCAGAGATAACATAGGCTCTGTATATTGTTTAGCTGGTCAGTAACTGAAGCCATAGAGATAACATAGGCTCTGTATATTGTTTAGCTGGTCAGTAACTGAAGCCAGAGATAACATAGGCTCTGTATATTGTTTAGCTGGTCAGTAACTGAAGCCATAGAGATAACATAGGCTCTGTATATTGTTTAGCTGGTCAGTAACTGAAGCCATAGAGATAACATAGGCTCTGTATATTGTTTAGCTGGTCAGTAACTGAAGCCATAGAGATAACATAGGCTCTGTATATTGTAATATTATAATATATTGTATATATTGTAATACTCACTGATGCCATAAGGTAATAGAACACGTTGGGAAATAATGCTTAAAGAGTTTACAAGCTCACAATAACTTATGTCATAAGTAAAACTAAAGCTGGTGGATGAAATTCATAGATATCTTTACGTTCTCTGGGGTGGGGGTCAGTGGATAGGGGTGCAGTTTGGGGTTATCACACACATGAGTGGGGGTATCCTTTGGTAGCCTGGGTTCCTATCTCTGAGAAGCGGAGCTAGGTGGTGTTCTATAATAAGTTCCCATAGGCGATGCTTAACAGCCAATATCATCACATACACGCACAAACGAATTCACGAATTTATGCCCTTGTATTCAGCAATGATAAAATTTGCTTTATGGACAGTCCATGTTGCTCATACTCCAATAGTAATTAAACTAGGGACTGAAATGCTAGTGATGTGATGGAATCGCCGCCATGTTTATTTGAAAATTTAGCGCTACTTTGCAAAAGGCAGAGTGTTGTTCCAGTCATAGAGGCTGGCAGAATGAAGCCACGCCTATCTGAGCTGGCTCAGCCAATCCACTCAACGCACAGAGAAAATGGTAAAAGATGTGTGCCGCGTTGTAACTGGTTACTCTCCAATATTGAGGGTAAGTTGCAGCCCCTTGCGGTCACGTGACTCCAGTGCAAGATGGCAGATGGAGAATCAGAGCAAGTTTTGCCCATTCAAACTATTGAACAGGCCCAAAACAACACTTAAACTCAAGAGCGCATTACGAAAATTGCGGCGAAATAATTCTTGAAACATTTAAAAGGTGAACAACTTTGCATGTACCCATTGATTTTTGCCTTCCCACATCATCCACGCCCTCGTTATATGTATGAAAGTGCATCTAACCCTGTCTGACGACAGGAATACATGGTTAGATATTCCAACTATCCTTTGGTAGCACCAGTAGAAGGTATGGTATCCCACCAATACTAATCCTCCTCAGTGGACATTGAGCAAGACTAATACTTCTACATGAGACAATGTTATGCGAGTAACTCTAACCACTCCACTGACCCAGTTCCAGGACAACAATAAGATCAAGGTCACCAGATAAGACTATATAAAGTCACGTGTCAAGTCCCAAGGTCACTGGTGTTTGTCCCTGTTGCCATGACAACAGGTTGTCTGACACTACTATATAGTTTCTCCCTCTCTAGATCTAATGTCATGGGTGGCAGAGGATTTAATCTATTTCTATAAGATTCAATTCATGTCAACATATTATTTATTTGTTGGGTTGAGGATTACCAACCAGGATCTTCACGTGTTAAATTGTTGTCTTTTACCAAGGAAGAGTCATTTGTAATTCAGTTTTCTTTTTTCTTTTTTTTCTATGAGTGATGAATATCCAACAGTTTGGGACCATTAGGTCCTTCATCAGGGAAGACTCAGAAGTTATTTCTGTATCACAGGATCCATTATATATCAATGACACTCGCTTCAAATAGTCAATGTATGTATTATTAGACAGTAATCTTCATCTCATCTATCATCCTTTTATTAAAAAACTTTTTATAAAAAATTTCCAATAACAAGTTAAAGTTAAAAATCTAAAAAACTATTTGACTGAATTAGAAAAGATACCTCTCTGCATTGTATGAATAGCATAATAAGTCAGGACATGATGAAAATCACAATTATATAATTATTTTTGTGAAGATTGTAACTGTCTGTCTACCTGAATAGATTTTGTCCAAGAAAATAAATTTATTTGTACCTAAAAGTACCGTACAATAAGGAGGCATACTTCTGGAAAATAATTTCCATTGGATTTGGTGTCGGTACTTCTGCAAGCATCCCACAGCCTACAGTTTACTTTATTGCAAGATGAGTTATGAGTGACTCAGGCAGAGCCCATGGAGCCACAATCTGCTCATTTACTCACACAACATCAAAGTCTTTGCTTTGTAATAAAAATACTGTTTGCTGAAGGAAATTATGTTTAAGATAAATATATAATTTATATCCTAGGGAAGAGATGAGTTGAAATGTAGCAATATATCATATAATTTTATTTCCACTACTTTGCACTAGGTGATATATGGGTCAAGTTTTCAGAAAATTGAACTTTGCCAATCTTCTCATACAACCCAAATTTCAGACGAAAATAAAGTTCAAAATACAGTTCAACCTAACCAAACAGATTGCTAGAATCAATGCAATGCCGAATATACTCGAATTCACCAGGTATTGACCAAATTGCAACAGAATTTAGCAGAATTTACTAAATGTGTACAGCTGCCAATTTACATTTTCTGAAAATCTGACTCATATATGAGCACAAGGAATATGTGATAAATGAATAAATAGAGGGGGATAGGTAACCCAAGCCCTGCCTGGATTAAGGCAGGCAGCGGTAGACAGGGCAAACACTACAGAGCACAATTGGGCTAATGACATGCATCAACACCAGCTTCATTAGCCTCCATACAGACAGGGCTGTAGGGCTGGCACATACCACATATATACAAGAATGGTAAGCCTAAGCTGGCACATACCACATATATACAAGAATGGTAAGCCTAAGCCGGCACATACCACATATATACAAGAATGGTAAGCCTAAGCCGGCACATACCACATATATACAAGAATGGTAAGCCTAAGCCGGCACATACCACATATATACAAGAATGGTAAGCCTAAGCCGGCACATACCACATATATACAAGAATGGTAAGCCTAAGCCGGCACATACCACATATATACAAGAATGGTAAGCCTAAGCCGGCACATACCACATATATACAAGAATGGTAAGAAAGCCTCTTGCCTCAAACCGCGAAGTGCCATTATAATTTCATTAAGCCCTTATCATTTGTGTTAAAATATATTTAGACTAATAAATTCCATTTTCATGATAGCAATAAGGATAAAACTGAGAGAAAGTGGTTGACTCTCGACCTGACTGCTTACAGGCGTGGGGCAACAAGTGGCACTGGTTGTACTGGTTGTTAGTGGGGCAACCAGCTCCTGGTCATACCTCCAGGGTGGTTATAGAGAGACCTGGAGGAGTGGGGGGGGGGGGGGGAGGTTACCTTAGCAACATGTACAAAATCAATAGCCACTGATGGTAACGCCACCATGCGGTGATTTAATGAAGCTGCATGGTCAGTGCACATGGGTGGTAGAGGTGGGAGGGGGAGGGGGAGAAGAGAGGTGGGAGGGGAGGAGAGGGAGAGAGGGGGGGGGGGGGCTTGCAGGGGGAGAAGAGGTGGGATGGGGAGAGAGAGTGGGGCTGCAGGACTGCTAGCTGTATAGACGACCCATGTAGGTAATACTTTTTTTGTCCAAATAGGGACGATAATAGGTGAGGATGAATGTATGTGATATTGTGCACATGCTGCTACAGTGGTGGAAAGGTTGATATGGAGCAAACTCTACATGGGTCAGGTTCTCAGAAAATGTACAATTGGCAGAGTTACTTATAAATAAATTGTGCTACATTAAGCTGCAATGTGGATGATGCTAGGTAAATTCGGCATTGCATTGATTCTAGCAATCTGTTTGGTTAGGTTGAACTGTATTTTGAACTTTATTTTCGTCTGAAATTTGGGTTATTTGAGAAGATTGGTGAAGGTGAATTGTACATTTTCTGAAAATCTTCCCCACACATACATGGCATACACTGGTACAAAGTGCATGCAGCTCTGCCTTGTATCATTGCATGTGTAGGGCTGGAGGCAGTCTATATTAAAGTCAAATATGTCTCATAAATAGTGGCAGAGCATGCAACACATGGCGTGAGCTCATGGCTTTACTGCGGCCGCAATGCACTGGGAGTAGAGCAATACAAGACTTACTGGAGCCGCTACAAGACCCTGCTGTAGGCTCCTGTTCAGCCCTTCAAGCAGGCCACAACATACTCCCCCCACTCTAGCACTGCCTTAAAGACTTATTGGTTGGTAGGCAAATTAATAACTGGTTCCTTTAGCCAGTGTGACTATGAGTGGTCCCAGGAATGACCATAAAGTGCCTTTCTGTCTCTTTTCTCTGTCCCTCTCTCTCCCTTATCCTCTATCTCTATTTCCTGGGTAAGATCATAAACTGCCTCCCTCTCAGCTCTCCCGCCCTTGATATAACCTTCAATGTGTTGATAAGGGCGTAAATCTCACTCACCAGTGTGACTATGAGATGTAAAGTTGTGCCGAGTGTTGGGTTGGTGCCGTGACCAGGTCTTCACAGGATTGATGGGTTCCTTCCTAACCTGTACAAGGGCTGTAGACTATGGAGAGGGCAGGAGCACCGGGCACGGCCTGCTGCAGGCCCTTGTAGCAGTCAGGACTGCAACTTTTAGACCACCATAGCACAGGGCTATATAGTCTGTCCCAAAAGTATCTGACACATGATATCCCTTAAGGCCCTTGTGTCAGTCAGGACTGCAAATTTTAGACCACCACCACCTTACCCATAGCACCAGGCTATATAGTCTGTCCCAAAAGTAGCCAACACATGATTCCTTTGTGCCTTTAAGAGAGAGAATATGGGGGAATTTTGACTTCAAACCTTTGCCCCCTGAGTCACCGTCTGTGATCGACCATGGTTAAATATACAGCTGTATTGTATTGCGCTGTCTCTGTTCCATGTGCAGAGCAGCTCGCTTCATAAATAGAAGTTAAAAATCCCCAACTTTTCCCTCTTCTTAAAGGGTCTAAGGAATCATGTGTCAACTACTTTTCAGACAGACTATAGGAAACGCCATCACTTGCCCTCACCAGTCTAGTGTAGTACTTCACATCCCTTATCTACAGACAATATACCCCCCCCCCCCCCGCACCTCGTCTTGTGCACCTGGTCTATGTCAGATGTATGTCTGGTGGGTAGGAACACAGCCAGACCCTCTACATGTCTGTGAGGTGTAATTACTCCATACAACTACTATACATGTATGTATACACCAAGAGTTGCCACAGAAAAATGCATGCATCAAGTCATCGCCTCCACAAGGCAAGTCATAACAAGTACAAAATCACCCACTTTTCCCTCTTCTTAAAGGATCTAAGGAATCATGTGTCAACTACTTTTCAGGCAGACTATAGAAAACGCCATCACTTCCCCTCCCCATTGGTAGAGGGCAGCAGGTGAGCCACCACCTGCTGGCAGGAGGGGGTACTACTCAGATACTACTTTTTCCATTTCATTGCAACAATGGAATGGAATTCTGTAAAGATTAGTTTCTTTTAATTCACTGATCGGACATGGTATGGTGTGGTGCGGAATGGTACGTGCATAGATCTGCAGACGGCCGTTCCCGGTGGTTGACTTTGTAAGAAAAAGTCTTTCTTTTGATTTCTATTTCTATATTTTGGTAACAGCATGGAGTAAATATAGAACCTACGTAGACACTGGTTGCGGAGTATAGGGCTCTTGCCTTGGGAAAGATGGTGGAAGTTGGGTATCTAAACTTCTCACAGAGGCGGTCAGGTATGCCAGGACCATGCCTGAGGGACCTGGGGACGAGGGGATATAGTTTATGGCAGGTTAATTATAGAGCGGGGATTTCTCTCTGATGTCGAGGTGTAGAAGAAGGCATATTCCATTAGTTCCTCTTAATCAGTTCACATCCCCATAAACAACAGCTGGGCTCGCCTCCCTCGACCCAATTTGGGGGGAAGTTCCTCCTGTCTTAGATGTAATCCTCTCCCTCTAAGCCAGGTCATAATAGCACATATCAAGTAGGCGACCTTTAATGGCACTTAAAATCATAAAATGACGCCTAAATGACCAATGGATATATGGCCTTCCCTCCCCTTCCATCTACCCCTTCCCACTTTCCTCTAAAGGAAAGGAGCACTAAACTATAGCAGTGGACCATGCCACTTAATTACCAAAACAACTGGCTTTCTCTCCCACTCCTACCAAAGTTTCTTTAGGAACTACTATATACCCCCTACTCCTCCATGTGACACCACCCCCTACTCCACCAGGTGAGACACCACCTATACCCCCTACCCCTCCAGGTGCACAGGTGGGAGGCAGGTGGTAGACAGGTAAAGACCCTCTGAATCTACACATCTCACCTGGTGGCAATAAACTAAACTATCGTGTAACCAGGGAGACAGGATGATGATCCCCCGCTCTACACATGTATGTTTTAGGCTCCTTAGGATCAAGTTGGATGACCCACAAAAACCACTCTCGACTCTTGAGATAATTTGGCCAATAAGATTTTGAGATCTTTTTGTGGAAAATATTGATGAAACGTGCTTATAAATGGTTGAATTTGGCAGCTATTTAAAGTTTTCTAAATACTAATTTCAGTACATATACTGCCGACTATCATCGCTTATTTGTGGAGATTTAAAATAAATAGAGAAAAACATTCAACAATTAAGAATATGCATCGGGAATACATAATGCATGTAATATGAATGAATACTAGCCACTGTTCCCCAGGTGTGTGTGTGTGTGGTGGGGGGGGGGGGGGGCAGGCTCTCATACATTGCCCAACACTGGACACTGTCCTGTCCCTTTCATTAGTCCTCCATTGGTCTCATTCCTTTTAATTAGCGACCAGATCATTATACTTAAACAGTCTAAGCCCCAAAAGTTGAGAGTCCCTTCAAACAAAGGGAAAGCCTCTCGCCTCAAACCGCAAAGTGTCATTATAATTCCATTAAGACCGCAAAATGTCATTATATTCCCATTAAAACGCCTAGTCCCAGGTTAGGAAACCGAGTAGCAAAGAAGGCTGACATATCATTCTTATCTGATCTGAGGGTTTGGACCTAGAGTGATACAGGGGGACGGGGAGTGGGGGGGGGGGGATACAGGGGACATGTTGCTAGGGTTTCCTCCAGGGTCAGTAATAGCTACCATCTATCTACACCTGTTAGCGTCTACCCAGCGTCTACCACTCAGATCTACTCCAGGACGTGAGCAGACGACATTTTCCCCAGCATCCTGTTCACATGAAAGCGAGGCCAGCGTTCCCACCATTGGGTAAATACTCTCCGTAAACCACAATATTGACATGAAGTAGTTTTTTAATGTTTTTATTTCACGTTTTGTATCGGTTTGAGTTAAATCTATTAACGATGTTACACCAGATACAGCTTCAGAGGGTGTGAGACTTACGGAGACCATTTAGCGAGTAAATAGTACATGTAGCCTTAAAACCACAATATTGAGCTAAAATAGCTTTTTTCCCGCTATTTTCGCTAATAGTGTATTTTTTAAGACTTAAACACTTTCATGTGTTGCGAAAGCCTTCATTTTGTTCTCACTCCTTGAGAGTACATCAGAAGTAGAGTGAGTGAGTGAGATTGGTTGCTTTACGCCCTTATCAACACATTGAAGGTTATATCAAGGGCGGGAGAGCTGAGAGGGAGGGAGTGAGTGAGATTGGTTGCTTTACGCCCTTATCAACACTTTGAAGGTTATATCAAGGGTGGGAGAGCTGAGAGGGAGTGAGTGAGTGAGATTGGTTGCTTTACGCCCTTATCAACACTTTGAAGTGTTATATCAAGGGCGGGAGAGCTGAGAGGGAGTGAGTGAGTGAGATTGGTTGCTTTACGCCTTTATCAACACTTTGAAGTGTTATATCAAGGGCGGGAGAGCTGAGAGGGAGGCAGTTTATGATCATACCCAGGAAACAGAGATAGAGAAGAAGGGAGAGAGAGACAGAGAGAAAGAGACAGAAAGGCACTTTAAGAAGTAGATACTTCAAGACAGCGAAACCGTTTTCTCATTTGCTGTATAAATACTAAATTATTTTGTATTATGTAGATGAAACATTCATTGAGATATAAACAATTTTTCTAAACTAAAGTTACTATAATGTTTATCTTTTAGAGACCATTTTATTCTCATTAATCGGTGCTAGTTCAGTTGTACTCAAGACAAGACGCGTAGAAACAGTGAAAAATATATTTGTGAAAAATTGATTTTTTAATTCAATAAGTATACTTTTAGGGTTAAGAGTTAAGAGTGTTAAAAGAAGTGGGACATCTTTTAGCTGACGTAAGAGACTGACCAGACGTATAAGTTAACGTTCACTTCCTTCCAGTCTAACTTCAAGTGGCAACGCACGACGCACGGAAAGCACCATACTTTTATGGTCATGCGTAATTCACTAACGACTGTTTAAATGTTTGTGGCCAATAAAAAATATTCAAAAAAAAAGTGTTTAAGTACAAATATTAGCTTCAAACTTACAAGCTACAAGAAACATGGCTAAGAATCTGGATAATTTCATGAAAATGGATTTCGCTACTTCATCCATTTTTTATATTTTTTCTGAACTTTGTACTCACTAAATCATGATTAAGGGAATCATATATATTACGTCTCCTTGTTAACGCGATACGTCAACCACGGCCAAACCCGATACTGTAAACCTATTTATTTTCGCGCAGATAAATTTTCGCTATTTTAGCGCACCCACCTTTCTGTGTGAAAGTAAAACCTACGCGAAATGTATAATAATTATTGAATTAACAAGGGGTAAAGACTTCCTTGCTGCGCGAATTTAAATCCGCGTGAAAAGATGTCAAAGTACAAATTTATCTGCGCGAAAATAAATAGGTTTACAGTACATATCAAACATAGACCAGACCACTCTACTGAGTACTGGTATAGACATGAAACGCAGATACACCCCCCCCCCCCCCCCACACACACACCCTTTTCCACCCCCCACCCCCCAAACACCCCTCCCCCACCCCTCCCCACACAATGCCTCTCTGTGCTATAACTGTGTAAGTCGTTCAGAGCCAAACATTAGGGCAAATCTAGAGAACAGGGCCAGCGACATTTGATAAATCCTTAGTGTAAGATAAATCTAAACTTTTAATGAAATCAAATATAATAACATGTGTCAACCTCTAGGTTTATTAATCTGTCCTTGTTTAGATGGAAAATGATAAATGTCGTGCTGAATATGAATACATTATTTACCCATATCCTCACATTATGCATTAGTCTAGGCTCATAGCCTATCAGATCCCTTCAAACTAAGGGAAACAGACCGTAAAGTCCCATTAGGACTCCTGGGCCGGGAAAGCCATTGGCATACCGATCTTATCTGATCTGATAGGCTCTGAGCCTAGACTGAGTCGGATAAATTCAATCTCTAGCAAAATATCATCATTCCTCAGTGTCTCTAAATGAGCAGAAACTACATTAACGAATTAATTTAAATTGAATTAAATACATAGCAATTAACTCGAATTCCTGTTTAGCTCCCCTAGGTCAGAATGACATCACTTGAGGGGGAAATATTTAGAAAAAAGAAATAATCGACATCAATAAATCCAAAAGGGCTACCTTTAGCAGACCAGCCTGTGGACTGGGTACTTATAGCAGCCATGGCTTTAACACACGGGCAATAATAATAATATATCCCGACACAGAAGGCCTCCAACACAAGCACAATTACACAGCCTGGCACTTGGTATTTAGCGTAAATCCGGCGTATATCCAATATAAACCAAGTTAGCGCAAATTATTATTCAATTCCAAGAGGTTTCAATATGATCTCCGAGGTACTCCGAGGTACTCCGATATTGCAGTAATCCAGACCGGGCAGACACAGGGCGGTTGCCCGGGTATAGAGGGTCTATCCCACCCGTCAAATACCTCTCCCTGCAGTCTAGGCCTAAAGCTGAGAGAGCCCCTTCAAACTGAGGGAAAGCCTCTCTCACTCCAAACCACAAAATGTAACTATAATTCCATTGGGACGCCTAGTCCTTTGCAAGGAGATCCATTAGCGCAGTAGGCGTCCAATCACTGACATACCACCCAATCCCTCACATGATCCAGTACTGGTAGGTGGTATCCATGGTCACATGAT
The DNA here is from genome assembly GCA_942159475.1 of Sthenelais limicola. Classification (NCBI taxonomy): domain Eukaryota; kingdom Metazoa; phylum Annelida; class Polychaeta; order Phyllodocida; family Sigalionidae; genus Sthenelais; species Sthenelais limicola. Next base: position 13,752,921 of record OW804100.1, on the reverse strand, counting down.
AGGGTACTGGAGGAGAAAGCTTCCACTACCACCAGCCAGGAGCGGGAGGCGGACGAACGCTGGAGGCAGCGTCTCTACCAGACCTGCCACTACTACAGGGACGCCGCTGGGACGCCAGGTTACAAGTGGTTCCGCCCTGGAGTAGGATTAAAGTCCTCCAGCGTTCCTCCAGCGTACACGTAGGGGTAGATCACAGGGAGGCGGAGGAGGAGGAGGAGGAGGAGAATGAAGTTGAAGTGATTTTACAATGCGCTTCCTCTAACAAGGGAATAAAGACTAAGTGTACATGTGGTGGAGGTGGAGGTGGTGGTGGTGGTGGTTCCCATGGAGCCCAACTCCTCACTGGAGGAGGAGGAGGACAGGAGGTGTGGTGGCCCCACCACCGCCACCACCCGCACCACCCTAGCCTTGCCACCACCCTGTACAGGGCCTACAATGGGCGGGAGATAGATCTATGCCCTGTTAAACTATGGATTGCGTCCCTTCATTACGTCTATACCATCTATAAGGTTGATCCACAGGGTGAAGGGCTTTGTGGGCAGTGCAATATAACTGCCCTATTGTCACCACTATAAATAGCTCATCTCCATTATTATGTAAGGTTAGGTAATCCCACGTAATCATATCATAATTACATTTGTTTAATATTAATATATCATGTTCAATTGTTCAATGTACTGCCCCCCCCCCCCCCCGCCCGCCCTTCCACCTCTGTCCACCTCTCGTCATCAACCTTTCTTAATGAAATAGTTTTACTTCTGTAGGGCCATCTCATGTGTGTGTGTGGGGGGGGGGGGGGTCGGGGGTCCTCTGACCATTTAATCATTTGGAATTATTTTTCCCTAATTCCAAACATTCAAAGCTTTCAGTTTCAATGACCAGCAGAGATCAAGAATTACACTTAAATATTTTCTTAAACATAAAGGAGAAAGACAAGATCACCCCCCCCCCCCCCGACCCCACGCTCCTATACCTACTTGACCATAGTACGTTGTACCACAAGGCAAATAAACTTTCCATTCCACTTGCCAAGTTAAAGATTCATTAGACCCACTTTAAATTCTCAGACCCTCTTCAGAAACACGGTAGTAAATCCGCCTTTTATGGCAAACCAGGGAGAAAGGGGGCGTGGCTGCGGTGTTAATGTGCGCCTTGACGACCATTAACTTCCTTAGCAACCGCCCCGCTTGTGATGACGCGCTGCACATCTCTACTCACGTCATCAATTATTGCTGAGGTAACAAGCCATTCTTTTGTGCAGGTGATAAACTGTCTTTGAGTTTTGGAATTGTCACGCATCAAAAAGAATCAACAATTTAAGACTAGACTAGCCTCTCAGATCAGATGCGAATGGTGTCAGTGATTGGGCGCCTACTGCGCTCCTGGCTTTCCTGGCCCTAGAGTAGGTGTCCTAATGGCTATTTGAAAAGTCAAATAGCACACTATGTGCTATTTGAGCCAAATATCCACAATATCAATGGAAACCAAGGTAAAATGCTATTAAAAATTGAGTTCTCTTGTTGATTTAGTATGTAATAAATACCCAATAGCACTCTGTTGGGTTTGTTATCGATCTCAATGTCAGATCAAATCGCACTCCACCCCTTTGGGGTGTCATGCGATTTGACCCAACATCTCAATAGATTACAAACCTCCATCGTACCATCAGGTATAACAATGGTATGGCATATGACACACAATGGTATGGCATTGGTATCATATGGTATGATTATGATATACAATGGTATTCTTTTTATTTCCTTAAAGGCCAACAGTGAGATGACATTGAGCCTGATATGCCTACATCACAGGTACATGGTGTTGTTGCTTCACACCATGGTATAACCTCTCAGTACTACTCTGCAGCCTGATACTCTGCCTGATACCCTGCATCAATCACAGAGCTGGCCCTGCTGCTGCCCTCTGCTGCCCTCACACCGCATCACTCATCCACATCAACCTGCAGTAAAAATACTGCTTCATGTCTTCATGGCTTATTGGCCGGGAGATGCTAGATACCTGCCAAGGTGACTCCCAAACAATTTATTGTTTTTCCTGACAGGGTTTAATTTTTATCCACTTTACATTAAAAATACATCGATAAAACAGTCTAGGTAGAGAGTTGAGAGAGCCCCTCCAAACTGAGGGTATACCTCTTGCTCCAAACCACAAAAAGCTATTAGAATCTGATTAGGAGGCCTACTCCAGGGCCAGAAAACCCATTAGCGCAGTAGGCGTCCAATCACTGACATACCATACTTATCTGATCTAAGAGGCTGTGAGTCTAGACTGCACAGGGGTTGGCAAGATATGTGCACAAGTGACTCCCAAATAATTCCATGTTTTTCCTGACATGGTTCAGTTTTTATCCAGAAACATTATATAAACATGGATAAAAATCAATAAGGTTGATAAGCACCGCTATAGGGGAGTGTGTGCACTGTGTGAGGAGGAACTATGTGATTGATGTACTATTCTAATTACAGCCATATTGGACCAGAGCTAAGTGGGCATATATGGGTCAGATTTTCAGAAAATGTGCAATTCACCTTCACTAATCTTCTTAAATAACCCACTTTTAAGAAAAAAATAGCTTCAAAATGCAGTTTAACATAACAGAACTGATACTTTAAATCAATGTGATATCAAATAGACTCATATATACCCGGTATTCTTCATTTTCAGCCTATACTAATTTAGGAGCATTTCCTAAATGCGTAGAGCCGTCAATTGTACATTTTCTGAAAATCTGACCCATATACATTCTGTTCATACAGACACAAAGAAAGGCAATTAATGTACTTCCTAAAAATATATGAATCTTTATTTCTAAAGGTGAAATTGACGCCACGGTTTTGATACATTGATTTATAGAACTTGATAAATTGATTAATAGCCCTACGATACATTTTTACAAATATCACCTCTATGATTTAAATACAATTACGTCATAATTAATAGCACCTAGCAATATTGTATAATTCTCTTATTTATTTATTTTTGTCCAACATCGGATCTCTATTTATAAAAACAAACAAAATGTGTATAAAAATAGGTGGTACATAAAATGACCATTTTATATAATTGTAATCTGTTGTGAAAAACTACTTGATACCAGTATTTTCTATTGATTTATTTAATGCAATAATTACATTGTGAAATAACATCTACTAAGCCTAAGTTAATGGCTGCTGAATATCTGCAGTACCTGTGCGTCCCATCTACTGCCGGAAGTGACCTGCCCCCTCCTGAGTGCAGTAATCACCACCAGGGTGTGCCTTATGGAGGATGCTCTGCCCCCTGGCGGTAAATCTAATAACTTTCCATAGTTGTAACGCCAAGTCATTATTTTGCTCTTTTTGCCAGAAGATAAAGGGCAAGGATTGAGCAGTTACTCTGGCGGCCATGATGGTTCTCTTTAGTTCCTGGTGAATTACTGCTCACCACGTGTACACAAACACCGCCATTTTACATCAGCTCCGCACTAAATGCCTCCGCACTAAATGGTCTTCTCACTTATGATTGGTCATTATTCTGGCAAAGTAAAACTAAATTGGGGCAGGAATTTGTAATGGAGAATTCTTTTTGCTTTTCTAGTCTCAGTGCTTTAAATGCTACAGGACATGGGAACTGAAGACATGAACTGATTTGTGAGGAGAATGGTATTGGTATTGGTAAAATAATTCTACTTCCTATGCCAGACCTTTGGATATACATTCCAATGCTCTACCTACTGAGCTATCCAGGCTGCTGTATTCCAGCTGTTCACAACCAGGTCCTATCACCCAGGACACCACAAAATACACTTTATTAACAAATGCATTATCTTTACAGCACACAAGCCCTGTGGTGTGCCTAGGCAGGAAGGGGGGGGGCATACACAACATGATGATACACTGTTATATAGGTGGCCCGCCCCTCATCCTAGTCTTGCAAAATACAACTTTGACCGGTTCAGATTCCTATGAAGGAGAACGGTTCCTATGAAGGAGATCCATGTGTTATTCTTGCCATGCAACATTCAGTCATATATGGCTCACATGGGAAATATTCTTTTGTTCAAAGGGTTTCCCCTCATTTCTGAGAAAATCCTTTTACAATTCTTTGAAAAAATTTTATCTATAGAAACTGCATGTGCACCAGGCATGCGCACCACCAGCTCCTTACTGCCAGGAAATGAAAGCTTGGCTCTGATTGGCTCAGAGTCAGACAGTTGCCTGTTCAATATGAACAGCCTCGATACAAACAAAAAACAATTTGAAAGAAATTTGTAAGAAAGGAAAGATTGATTGCCAATAGGCATCCAGACATCCATATAGGTGGAAGGTAGGACGTGACGGCTGGGCGAACTCAGCATAAATCATCATTTGTCCTTTTTTCTATTTGTTTTTATTTTTCAGTTTACTTTTATTCTGTGTTTATTTAAGGCTGATCTCATTGCGGACCATCAAACTCAGTTTGTCTGCCCACTTCTATACAAGCTGTATTATTATTATAAACGCAGAGTCAGCATATTTAGTTATTGTAATGTCAGGAGGAATGGAGGAACTTGAGATTCGCAAATATTTCAACATCTATAGAAATGTAAAAGTGAAACAGCGAGCGCCACATCGATGTATTGCTAGACTTTTGGCTTGGAAATTTCCTCAACATTTCATCTGGGGAAAAGAAAATATTGTTATTTTAAAGGGCCTTATTTTTCCTTATCAAATTTCTACATGACTACTCAACAAATCTGCAGACAAATCTCTAGTCTAGATGTTTGGTGAAACATTTGGTGAAAATATTTCATGTTAACCTTCACAAAACCATGATGAAGTGCCTTTTTGTCTCCTTTTCTGTCTCTCTCTCCCTTCTTCTCTATCTCTATTTCCTGGGTATGATCATAAACTGCCTCCCTCTCAGCTCTCCCGCCCTTGATATAACAATATCAAATGTGTTGATAAGGGCGTAAAGCAACCAATCTCACTCACTCACTAAAACATGTTCTAGTTTTACTACACTGGTTTATGATATTGTATCTGTTTTATGGAAATACAAATCTATTATTATTAGTATCATATCCCACCCTGCATTGCTTCAGAACTGCGCAGTGGCATGCTCAATGCCCCTATTGCCGCAGCGCACATGGCTAGACCGACCAGTGCAGGTGTAGGAGGCACACAGAAATGGGTCTTTCAGAAAATGCACAATTGGCAGCTCTACATATTTAGGAAATACTGCTAAATTAGGCTGCAATTTGGTCAATACTTGGTAAATACGAGTATATTTGGCGTTGCCTTGATTCTAGCAACCTGTTTGGTTGTGTTGAACTGTATTTTGAACTTTATTTTCGTCTGTAATTTGGGTTATTTGAGAAGACTGGCGAAGTTGAATTGTACATTTTCTGAAGATCTGACCCAGGAGGCACACAGAAATAAACCTTGAAAACATCACTGGCAATCTTTGGAGTAACCAGATCTCGTTCTCTTCTCGGCGGGGGTGAGATTTGGCGTGAGACTACATGAGATAAGCGCCACGTGGCGGCAGGTGAGCATAAACATTGTTAGTGGAAACAACACGTGGCTGCTGCTGCAACAAGTAGGCGCTCATAATTTAACGGGGGGAGGCATGGTTGAACATAGGCTGGAGGGCACACATGATGGGGGGTCAATATTTAATGGGGGCAGACAAGGTTAAAAATATCCATAATGCCAGGTTTATCCAGATGGTTTATTCCTAGAATTTCAAGTTTTTGTTTCTTGAAATTTATTTGGGAGGTGGCATGGATCGAAGATCACCACTCAACTCCCTTTTAATGTAAAGTTACCCTGTTGGGTCGAGTCTAACTGTCGTTTTCCTATTTTGTCAGAACAAACCGTGATGTATTTTTTACAGATTTAATCCTCAACTTACAGGTAAGTCTCGGTTAACTGTAAAATTTACAAGAATCAAGGCAGACATGAGACGAATAAAGAACATTGGGTAAAGCATGAGGGCATATCTACAGGATCCTCAGAGCAGAAGCTGCACAATATGAGCAAGTTGAAGAAGACGAAAAACAAGCGTAAATCAGAGTTCTTGGTCAGATTTTGAGAAAATGTACAATCTAAACTTCTACACATCTCTCAAATTCTGCTAGATTAGAGTGGAAAAGGATACATATCTGAGTGTATTCTGTATTGTATTCATTCAATAAATCTGTCTGGTTATGTTGAACACTATTTTGAACCCGATTTTCGTCTTAAATTTGGGTTATTTGAGAGGATCTGTGAAGGCCAATTGTACATTTTCTGAAGACTTGACTCACCTGCTCATTTAAATCAGAGAGCAGAGAGAGAAAAAAGTATGAGTAGTGGGACAGGAGGATCGAAGAGGAGGGGCGGAAAATCAGGATTAATAACGAGTCCTGTCTAAAGGAGTAAAACATACAGCAAAGAGGACCGATTTTCTCGATCCAGAAATAAGATTCCTTGTTTTAAAACATGTCGGACACACACCCATAACTCTCCCTTTTAACTCCCACCTTCAAAAAAGCCAAAGGCTGCTTTGTGTTACTCCCTCCCCCATAAATATGACTTTAAGAGGTACTTTGCGTTATATATGTATACATATCCAGTCTAGGTTCAGCCTCTCAGATCAGATAAGAATGGTATGTCAGTGATTGGACGCCTACTGCTCTAATAGTCAGTCTAGGCTGATATCCTTTCAGATCAGTTTGGGGCGAGAGGCTTTCCCTTAGTTTGGAGGGACTCTCAGCTCTGAGCCTACGCTGGAGAGGCTTCCCCTCAATTTAGAGGAACTCTCTCAACTCTGAGTCTAGACTGGAGAGGCTTTCCCTCATTTCGGAGGGACTCTTTCAACTCTGAGCCTAGTTCAGAGTTCGGAGGGACTCTTTCAACTCTGAGCCTAGACTAAAGAGACTTTCCCTCAGTTTGGAGGAAATATTCCAACTCTAGAGCCTAGAGCCTTGCATTTACCTAAGCTCTCTAGCACTCAGGATATACACTCTGAACTAAGTATCCCAAGTCTCCAAACGAGACGGGAAAAACATGCATTGGAGAGGGCATTCATTTACTCCAGAAATGAAAAGAATGTTGATAATAGAAAAATTTGCTTAAGAAGGTTGACAAAGGGTAAAAAACTTGTTGTTCCGCACCCACGAAACGAAATATTTAGAAAATCATATCTGTATACATTGCCAAATTTATGGAATAATTTAGAGGATGATATCCAAAACATCCCTTCGAGAAAAGAATTTAGAGGATATCTGAAACATAGATACAATAGCGAATACGATACCTACTTAAGGTCCCCAGATACTGTATCATCAAGAATTGTTACTTGAAAATGTCATCTTTGGGAAATAAAAAAATGCATAAAGGGGGGATAATTTCTGTAAACTGGAATGTAAAACCAGGAAAAAAAGAAGATCGATATATCGATTATGTAGAATGTTGCAACTTATATTCTTGGGCACTGTATTGGAATATCAGTGACTGAGAATATAGATAGGGGGGAGAAGAAGGGGATTGATTTAAAATGTATTTCTCTGTTTCTTGATCTCTAATTTGCAGTTTATTGTCCAGTACGGACAAACTTATTGAGGTAATTGTCATTGAAAGTGAAATTTCACTAGTATTATTGGCACTGAAGACTGGCACATATTGTATGGCCACCACAAAAGCAAGAAATAAAAAAGTTCATATGAATAAACTTTAGGTATCATAACCAAGGAAATAATTAGTATATAGATTAAAAACATATTTTCTTTCTAATATCCCATTAAGGATTTAAAATATTGTGTAGATTTTTTGATGAACCGATTCGAAGAATGTAATGGAGTGCTGTAACTCTAACTCAAACCCTAACTACAAGCAAAGGTACATATCATTGTATAGAGATTGATACATCTTTTATTGTGTAGATATTGAAATTGAGACATCTTTTGACAAATGTACTGGTATATTGTAACTGCACTGTTAATTTTATGTATTTTTATCAATTGACTGTATTGATTTAATACTGGAGTGACAATTCTGTGGTCAATCAGGAAAAACTGCGAGTGGGCAGAGGGTATAACCCTTTCGAATCTAACTCCTTACTGATGTAACTGTATAATCTTTCTTTGAATAAAAGTATTATAATAATAGAATGTACAGCAACACCTTCCTCAGTATCAATGGTACATCTTGTTAAATACACAAATGTTTCTCATTTAGGAATAAAAAACTAACTCCACCACATGATGATCAAAGCTCATGGGTCAGATTTTCAGAAAATGTACAATTGGCAGCTGTACACATTTAATAAATTCTGCTATATTCTGCTGCAATTTGGTCAATACTAGGTAGATTTGGATATATTCGGCATTGCATTGATTCTAGCAATTTGTTTGGTTATGTTGAAATGTAGTTTGAACTTTATTTTCGTCTGAAATTTGGGTTATTTGAGAGGATTGGCGAAGTTGAATTGTACATTTTCTGAAAATCTGATCCTCATATGGTTTCAGTTAGCCCAGTCTCTCACTGAGGTGAAATGTCTATGCTCAAGTCTTAGTTCTTTCAAGTTTCAATTATTAATTTACCAAGTCAGTTATCTCAGAGAAATAAGTAAGAGTAAACGATGAGATCATCATCAGGTGTTATTGCATCAGCTGAGGTCATCATCAGAGCACCGTCTACTGTTCTATAGATCATAACACCATAGTATTACATTCTACTGTGCTATAGATCATAATACCATATTATTAGCCTCACATATTCCAATATGTTGTAAATTAGAGATAGTTATTTGACTAGAGCTCCAATAGGTCTGTAGAGAGAGAAGAGACCAAGTCCAGTTGCTGAGGCAAGAAGATATTTGTCTCCAAGTTATTCAGGCTTATATGGGTCAGATTTTCAGAAAATGTACAATTGGCAGCTCTACACATTTAGTTAATTCTGCTAAATAAGGCTGTAATTTGGTCAATACTAGGTAAATTCGAGTATATTCAGCATTGCATTGATTCTAGCAATCTGTTTGGTTACGTTGAACTGTATTTTGAACTTTATTTTTGTCCGAAATTCGGGTTATTTGAGAGAATTGGTGAAGGCGAATTGTACATTTTCGGAAAATCTGACCCTTATATCCATCTCCTTGGTACATCCATTATTATACATGAATCAATATTATTGATTTGGGTATAATAATTGATGTACCCAAGTGAGTGAAATTACTGATTTTCTTGGGAACTAATAAAATCGGAAATTAGCTGAAAGTCTTACATTTAGCATCCTGCCATAAACTTTAAGTTAAACTTTATTATAGACTCTAAATTCTATAATGTATTCATGCTATTTACCCTTATAACCCTGACAGAGCTTTTACACAAAACCATGATAATTACAGGGGGCAAAATCCATATATTTATTGCACTTGTTCATGGCCTTAAAGAAAAATTAAACAGAGAATATAAATAGTCCAAAATACAAGAACATTAATATAAACAAGAAATAAAGAATGTCCCTAAACACAATGAGAACAATAGCGGGAGTAAAAGCCATGTGGGATGTGACAAGACCTTGACACTTGACAGTCAGAGTCTATTTGTTATTTCCCTCTCACTGTGGTTAGTGTAGCTGACACTTCTCCCCTCCCCCCCCCCCGCCCCCCCCCCCCCCCCATCCCCGCCCGGAACCAGGCAAGGCATGGAAGGTCATTGACATAGGCTGAAAGTCTAATTCTATAGGGGATTTGCATAGCCGCCATTTTGAATCTTGATTCGCATGGAGACACATCAGAAAATGGGATGAACCCCAAAGGGGTGAGTTCCCGTTTTTGGGTCGAGATCAGTTTGAACCTGAACAGAGTGCCATTTGCTATTATTACACACTTTATTTGGATGTTAAAAAGTAAATTTAACTTGTATAGCCTATAGTTTAGCTTGAGGAGGCTTGATTCACCGCAATTTGTAGGCCTAAGTTACACGGTCAGGACAAGGTCATTTCTAACTGCTTTGTAGGTCAGGCCTACCTACGCTGTGCCAATGAGATTGCGTCTTTGCCCGAACTGATCGCGTGTGTAGTTTGGGTCAACCGAATTGCACCCCCAAACTGCACCTTTCTAACTGCTCACGTGTCTAATAATGGGACTAATGATACAGTCTAAATCTATAAAAATTATTACATGTTCAACATGGAATATTTATGAATTCTCTATTGTCAATATCCATTTTGTTTTGCATGTTTTAATAACACAAGCCTCCATCTTTCCCATCATGCATTTGATTTTCATAGACGATTCATACCAGCTATGATATCGGTGAAAATATTGTTGCAATTTTTCGATAAAATATTGCCAAATATTGTAGGTCAGATTTCATCAGAATCCATCCCAGGATGCTCTGTGACAGACATGCGCAGTGAGACATGCAACTCCCCTATTAAAGGATTGTTCCTGATTTACAGGAATGCAGTATGTTGGTGCACTGGCAGGAATGGCAAACACCTGTGAGTCAGATTTTCAGAAAATGTACAATAATTCTGTCAATTGGCAGCTCTACACATCTCGGAAATTCTCCTAAATTAGGCTGAAAAATGAAGAATACCGGGTATATCTGAGTATATTTGGTATCACATTGATTTAAAGCATCAGTTCTGTTATGTTAAACTGCATTTTGAAGCTCATTTTTGTTTAAAATGTGGGTTATTTGAGAGGATTGGTGAAGGCCAATTGTACATTTTCTGAAAATCTGACCCTAGTGTAACTGGATATAAACATGGAGAGGGGCTGCGTGACTAATTCACTATCTGTGCTACAATCTAAACATGGCCCAACTTTTTAACAAGTGCTGACTCATTTGGCGTAAATAATCCCTGCAAATTAGACATTTTGTGTTTACAAATAATAGTCTAAATTTCACAATGCATGCAAGCGTTGTTTTCTGGGGATATTTATGGACATTTCACACAATCAATCACTGCTCGAGATTCAGGTTATTGATTGGTTAGTAACAATGATTATCATTGGTCAACAACTGAGTGTAAGGCTAATTACTAATGTAAGAATCATCCTTATTGGTTAAAAACCAAATACAGTCATTTATGATCAGTCAACAGGACGATAGATCTTTATCACTGAGACTATACTAGTCTCTCAGCTGTATGCCTGTATGGCCTATTACTATTGGTCAATGTTATGTATGGCCTATTACTATTGGTCAATGTTATGTATGGCCTATTACTATTGGTCAATGTATGGCCTATTACTATTGGTCAATGTATGGCCTATTACTATTGGTCAATGTATGGCCTATTACTATTGGTCAATGTATGGCCTATTACTATTGGTCAATGTATGGCCTATTACTAGTGGTCAATGTATGGCCTATTACTATTGGTCAATGTATGGCCTATTACTATTGGTCAATGTATGGCCTATTACTAGTGGTCAATTTATGGCCTTCACTTTTCACTTTTTAAAACATGGTTGTCTGACATATATATGACAATATGTGGTTGTCCACTCACACAAATGAAAGGTGAAAGGCCAAAATACTCATTTTTGGTTGTTTGCATTGCTGACCTGAGTGGTGCGGACAATTGGGCCGCGGGATTTTTCCTACTCTATTACTATTGGTCAATGTTATGTACGCGTTAATACTGTGGAAAAAGTAAGCACATCAACTCAAGGTTGGTTCTATCAGGGTGACTATTGGTCAATATGGTGTATGGACAATTACCAATGGTTAACAGGGTGGAAGTCTGGTTATTACCAATGAGAATGTTATTGGCCATATACAGTAGGGTTGGGTAGGCCTGGGGGGTGGGAGAGTCTGAGGTTAGGTGTGGGGGTGGGGAGTGAGCCATGTTTATCCTAATCACACTAATTGCTTGCACGAGTGGGGCCTGCCACAGGGGAGACCTGCCACTCACAGATCACAGAAACAATTACCATAAACACTCTGCCTCCCGGCCCTGGGAGAGGCCGCCGCCACCCGGCCTATAGGTAATTACAATATACTGGGGACAGCAGAGCTTTTCTTGTTTTCTAATTTATTATTTATTCTTTTCCGTAGATGGTGACTTGATTGAGAGATGGAGGCTTGTTTTATGTGTTTGGTGGTGTTCTACCGTGTTGACATGATCATATTATAATTAGTTAATGGTGAATGTTTATACCCCTGTGTGTGAGCCTCGGCATGACAGAGATTGTCCTGTTACTTTGGTAATAAGTCCAGACTTAGAACCCTCTACTTCACTATTATATGGTGCTCTACCATCTGAGCTACCGGGATTGCCTTGTCTCACTACGGTCTACCTCACTATTACAAGTCTAGTGCTCTACCACTAGTGCTACCAGACCTGCCTTGTCTCACTACCTCCCTATTACATGTCTGGTGCTCTACCATCTGAGCTACCAGGGCTGCCTTGTCTTACTACCTCCCTATTACATGTCTGGTGCTCTACCATCTGAGCTACCAGGCCTGCCTTGTCTCACTACCTCCCTATTACATGTCTAGTGCTCTACCATCTGAGCTACCAGACCTGCCTTGTCTCACTACCTCCCTATTACATGTCTGGTGCTCTACCATCTGAGCTACCAGGATTGCCTTGTCTCACTACCTCCCTATTACATGTCTAGTGCTCTACCATCTGAGCTACCAGGCCTGCCTTGTCTCACTACCTCCCTATTACATGTCTGGTGCTCTACCACCTGAGCTACCAGGGCTGCCTTGTCTCACTACCTCCCTATTACATGTCTGGTGCTCTACCATCTGAGCTACCAGGCCTGCCTTGTCTCACTACCTCCCTATTACATGTCTAGTGCTCTACCATCTGAGCTACCAGACCTGCCTTGTCTCACTACCTCCCTATTACATGTCTGGTGCTCTACCACCTGAGCTACCAGGGCTGCCTTGTCTCACTACCTCCCTATTACATGTCTGGTGCTCTACCATCTGAGCTACCAGGCCTGCCTTGTCTCACTACCTCCCTATTACATGTCTAGTGCTCTACCATCTGAGCTACCAGACCTGCCTTGTCTCACTACCTCCCTATTACATGTCTGGTGCTCTACCATCTGAGCTACCAGGGCTGCCTTGTCTCACTACCTCAATATTACATGTCTGGTGCCCTGCCATCTGAGCTACCAGGACTGCCTTGTCTCACTACCTCAATATTACATGTCTAGTGCTCTACCATCTCAGAACTACCTCTGTACCACAACCTCACTATTACATATCTGGGGCTCTACCATCTGAGCTACCAGGGTTGATTTCTCTTCTGAAAAAACAATTAAATTAGTCAGGAGTTGGATAGGGTGTTTAGATACCTAAGATGTAGCATTCCTACGGCGATGACCTAACATATCGGCCAAGAACATAAGGAAATGGTGACATGGCGACCAACATATTGCGGAAAGGTTAGCGTTCTTTGAGATGCGTTGTCTGCAGGATATCCCTAATCCCCCCATACACATACAATGATTAAATCAAGTATTTCCATGGAAACATTAGCATTGTCACATTACCCCAGGGCCTGCATCTATAACCCAGGTTAAGGAGGGTAACGCCACCTACTGGAGGGCAGCATACAAACAGCCTCAGCCATGTTTATATTGAACATGGGCAGCAGCGGCGGCCCTGTAATAACTACAATTATTAACCACCAACAGTATACAGTCAACTGTTCAATGGTATACTTATTCCACTCAACAATGTTAAATCTCTGCAGCCTAAAGCTGGAAACCCATGTGTCCGTAGTGCATGAAGCATGATGCGTGGTGCTTACTGCATGATGCATATTCTCTGTTTCCATGACGTGTCTGTGAAAATCTTGTAATGCTGCGTACAAAGTAACTACAAAGGCTACAAGTACATTTCTATATGTTCACACAGTGTAATGCGCATTCAATCACCTCCTGGAGCGATCGGAATCGGACATATGGAAACGCAGCTTAATACACATTTTTTCAAATCAAAAAGGCATTTGCTACCATATTCTTTTCAAGAAATACACACATCAATCTTGCAGTAACACAATAATCCTTTCAACAGTAGAACGATGTGGAAGAGCTACAGTGGTGCTGCCTATATGTGGGTCAGATTTTCAGAAAATGTACAATTGGCAGCTGTACACATTTAGTAAATTTTGCTCAAATAGGCTGCCATTTTGTCAATACTAGGTAAATTTGAGTATATTTGGCATTGCATTGACGCTAGCAATCTGGTTGGTTAGGTTGAACTGTATTTTGAAGTTTATTTTCGTCTGAAATTTGGGTTATTTGAGAAGATTGGTGAAGGGGAATTGTACATTTTCTGAAAATCTTACCCATATGTGGTGTATAGTCAGGTCTAATGCTCAGCTGTGATCAGTCGAGCAGCTCAGTGTGGAGCAACCATGCACATGTTTAACATGCTCCCCATACACCATTAGGCAGGCTTTAAGCTAAACTGTGGTGTATATTAATGGCTGATTGAACTGACGGAGGTGTATATATATATGTATGCAGAAATATGGGTAATTAATCAAGTGGCGGAAGAGTGGGGTGAGGAAGCCTACAAATAACATACATCCTTTTTTAATTACATACAATTACAAATTGTCAGAGAAAATTGTCCGTTGGTGATCCCGATATCAATATTTCACACGGATGAAGCGCTTGCACTAAGTGAGCAACAGTAATCACAAGTGTAGTGGGTAATACAAAGGCTTTATTACACACTGGTGTGGTATGAGTGTCAATGCTGTACCCTATGGCATTCCATATTACCTGCTAGACAGGTATAATACAAAGGCTTTATTACACACTGGTGTGGTATGAGTGTCAATGCTGTACCCTATGGCATTCCATATTACCTGCTAGACAGGTATAATACAAAGGCTTTATTACACACTGGTGTGGTATGAGTGCCAATGCTGTACCCTATGGCATTCCATATTACCTGCTAGACAGGTATAATACATAGGCTTTATTACACACTGGTGTGGTATGAGTGTCAATGCTGTACCCTATGGCATTCCATATTACCTGCTAGACAGGTATAATGCATAGGCTTTATTACACACTGGTGTGGTATGAGTGCCAATGCTGTACCCTATGGCATTCCATATTACCTGCTAGACAGGTATAATGCATAGGCTTTATTACACACTGGTATGGTATGAGTGACAATGCTGTAGCCTATGTCACTCCATATTACCCTCTAGAAAAGTATTATAAAGGGGAATATAGGCGATTGGGGACGCAACTATATCTTCCTAGGGGGATTTTTAATAGAGCCAATTTATTGGTTGTGTAATTTTTAAGTTATATTTCTATTTTCTGCCGGGTTGGCCTCTTTTCATATGATAAAGTGGAAAGAAACTAGAAGGATCAGCTTTATAAAGTCAGGAGACTTCATGTCCAATAGAAGGTTAGATATAGTGGGAACCCAATATAGGAGCAGTAGATCAAGCATCAAAGCACAGGCCCCTCCACACCATCAGGCTCAGATTTAAAGAAAATGTACAATTCGCCTTCAACAATCCTCTCAAATAACCCACATTTAAGACAAAAATGAGCTTCAAAGTGCAGTTTAACATAACAGAACTGATACTTTAAATCAATGCGATACCAAATATACTCAGATATACCAAGGATTCATCATTTTTCAGCCTAATCTAGCAGAATTTCCTGAATGTGTAGCGCTGCCAATTGCCTCCTCCTCCTCCTACACCCATACCTCCTCCTACATCTACCGCATTTCCCCGTTTATAAGCCCGGGCTTATATTTGGGGTAAGGATTATAGAGCTTATTTTACCATTAAGACTGTATTTAGCCCCCAGCTTATAAACGGTGAAATAGGTATATCACACAACCCATACCTCCTCATTCTCTACCTCAAATAGCAGGTGAGGGTTTCTGTTAAACACAGCAATATATTCCATAGATGTAAAGCACCACAAAGGTTAAACTGAATATTATATTTCTGAGAAAAAATCTGAAGTATTTGGGTCAGTTAGTCAGTATGTACTTTTTAGAGAAGAAAAAAGGAAACGTCGTGTTTATCAAGGTAGAACTATGCTCTTCTGTTGTCTGGCCATCGAGGCTCGGTTACATAAAATAATTATGAATTTTCGGCCAGAGTTGTACAAGGTATGGCATACATGCCTCCTACACAGGGTGCAATGCAGGAGCAGCAGGGTACATTATGGCAGGCCATAAAGTAGCTTGTGTGTATGCATGTACACACCCGGCCCGCCATACAGGCTGATGTATGAGTGTAAGGCCAGCAGAGTGTATGAGCCTTATAACAGTATAGTAGTATAATGTGCGAGGGGGCAGATGGAGGAGAGAGAGAAAGAGAGAGAGAGAGAGGGAGGGAGGGGGAGAGAGACAGGAGATAGAGAGGGAGGGAGGGAGGAAGAGAGAGAGGGAGGAGATAGAGAGGGAGGAAGGGGGAGAGAGAGGGAGGGAGGGGGAGAGAGAGAGAGAGAAAGAGAGAGAGAGGAGATAGAGAGGGAGGAGGGAGGAAGAGAGAGAGAGAGGGAGGGCGGGGGAGAGAGAGAAAGAGAGAGAGAGAGGAGAGAGGGAGAGAGAAGAGAGGAGAAAGAGACCGCAAAATGTCATTATATTCCCATTAGCATACCCAGTCCTAGGCCAGGAAACCAATCAGCAAAGTAGGGGCCCAATCACTGACATACCATTCTTATCTGATCTGAGGGTTTGGACCTAGAGTGATAAAGCCATGATGTGGCACTTACTGGTACACCCCTGCCACACACACTGCCGCCTGGTGTTTCCCGCTGGTACTACTGGCATGGAATGAGTCCATAGGCGGACTGTACCAGTCGCATTGTTATTTTTTAAATAATCTTATTGACAGAATTTCCACTATTTGGGGTATGTCATATTCGTCACAAATACATATTGAAAAAGTAAATGGCGTATAAAGTTCAGCATTTGATCAGTTATGCTGTGTTTAAATGGATTTCCGATTTCATGACGAGTAACTAAACATTACTCAGTCAACATCAATATCAGCAAGAGAATGCGTTAGCTAGTTTCAGTTTCAGTTTCAAACTATTTACTTTCAGAGCAATACTTTTGCAGAAGGAAGAAATAACAATTTCACAGGTTCATTTTAGCAGTCTTTATTTATTGTACAAGTCACAGAAACTCGAGATCCTTCAACATATATGTATACATGGATCAGATTTTCAGAAAATGTACAATTGGCAGCTCTACACATTTAGTAAATTCTGCTAAATTAGAATAGAATAGAATAGAATAATTTTTTATTCATCAAGGTGGACATATATGACGAATAGGTCGACAGGCCTCTAAGTACCTTTTAGGACTTACACTTAGCTCTTCCGGCCGTTCCCTTGACAAATAGGGATAGACTTTTACATAGTTACGTTTTGCATCTTGTAATAAGTAGAGTATATAAGAATGAATACATAATAAAACAAACTGGAATATAAATCCCTTGACAGATAGGGATAGACTCATGCATAGTTGCGTTTTACATGTTGCAATATAAGTAGAGTAGGTAGATTGATAAATTAGGCTGCAATTTGGTCAATACTAGGTAAATCCGGGTATTCGGCATTGCATTGATTCTAGCAATCTGTTTGGTTAGGTTGAACTGTATTTTGAACTGTATTTTCGTCTGAAATTAGGGTTATTCGAGAAGATTAGGTAAGTTAAATTGTACATTTTCTGAAAATCTGACCCACATGTTGATGTGGTCAATTACAGTGTAAACCAGACATATTGTACATTATGATGAGGCGTTGATGAAATAGCCGGAATGGAAGCACACGGTAGGAGTGCTCCCGTTTCAAAGGCTATTTTATTAATGTTATTTATTGTACTTACCCTACATCAGTCATATACCGGGGCTCATATACTCAGGGCAGGGTGAGGCGTAGTATAAAGTTTACTTACCTAGGGAAAGAGAGAAAATACATATAATTAGATAAATATTGGCATAATTCACAGCACAGTAATAATGTGTATTAAAGTCGGATAAACTAATATATTCTTAAGATAAGATAAGCAAATATTAACCCCTAAGTTGCCTAAGGGAGAGAGAGAGAGAGGGAGAGAGGGAGGGAGAGGGAGAGGGAGGGAAGGGGAGAGGGAGGGAGGGGGAGAGGGAGAGAGGGAGGGAGAGGGAGAGGGAGGGAAGGAGAGAGGGAGGGAAGGAGAGAGGGAGGGAAGGAGAGAGGGAGGGAAGGAGAGAGGGAGGGAAGGAGAGAGGGAGGGAGAGAGGGAGGGAGAGAGAGGGGGAGAGGGAGGGAGGGAGGGAGAGGGAGAGAGGGAGGGAGGGAAGGGGAGAGGGAGGGAAGGAGAGAGGGAGGGAAGGAGAGAGGGAGGGAAGGAGAGAGGGAGGGAAGGAGAGAGGGAGGGAAGGAGAGAGGGAGGGAGAGAGGGAGAGAGGGAGGGAGAGAGAGAGAGAGGGAGAGAGGGAGGGAGAGGGAGAGAGGGAGGGAGGGAAGGAGAGAGGGAGGGAAGGAGAGAGGGAGGGAAGGAGAGAGGGAGGGAGAGAGAGGGGGAGAGGGAGGGAGAGGGAGAGAGGGAGGGAAGGAGAGAGGGAGGGAGAGAGAGGGGGAGAGGGAGGGAGAGGGAGAGAGGGAGGGAGGGAAGGAGAGAGGGAGGGAAGGGGAGAGGGAGAGAGAGGGGGAGAGGGAGGGAGAGGGAGAGAGGGAGGGAGGGACAGGGATGCTAGTTGGGTTGCAGGAGAAAGTCTGAACTATATTCCATGACGATTTTAATTCAATCTCACAGCCAAGTCAAAGATATAAACAATTGTGTACAAATGCTTGAAACCAGGACACAGTGAATGTGACTAGGGCAGAACACCTAACAGTGAGCAGCCAATCAGAACACTTCTGGCGCCGATTTTTGACCAATGAGCAGCCAGTAAATATTCTGCCCGGTTTTGTGACTTTCCGCCGCCGGAAAATCACCTGAGAAAGATCTGACAGTGTGAACTGTGTACGTCTGACTGAGATCTGACACTGGGCAGAGGAGGGGAGGAATAAAGCAGACTGCAAAACTGCGGAGGAGGGAAGAATAGGAAGGACTGCAAAACCAGACTAAAGATTTAGTTGATAAATGATAGTGAATGTATTGATTTTCTTGGAAATTGATAAAATCGGAAATCAGCTGAAAGTCTGACATTTAGCATCCCTGGAGGGAAGGAGAGAGGGAGGGAAGGAGAGAGGGAGGGAAGGAGAGAGGGGGAGAGGGAGGGAAGGGGAGAGGGAGGGAGAGAAAGGGGGAGAGGGAGGAAAGGAGAGAGGGAGGGAAGGGGAGAGGGAGGGAGAGAGAGGGGGAGAGGGAGGGAAGGGGAGAGGGAGGGAAGGAGAGAGGGAGGGAAGGGGAGAGGGGGGAGGGAGGGAAGGAGAGAGGGAGAGAGAGAGAGGGAGAAAGGAGAGGGGGAGAGAGATAGGAGAGGTAGATAGGAGAGGTAGATAGATAAATTTTAATATTTAGATAAATTTTAATATTTATCTTTTTTCTTGCCAGCAGTTTGAATACGGTATCATTATCAATAAAAAATATTCAATGTCTTCTAAGAATAGTCTAATAAGTAGTTATGTAAACTCAAGTGAGATGTTTCTCCTTTGGCGAGTTGAATGTCTTAGTGATGTATCAAACCAAAGGTGTTCAGGGTAAGGCCTACTTAGTACTTAAACCACGGTCAGTCTAATGACATCGTGTTGCTGCCTGAAATATAGCACGAGATGCTGCACCTTCTCTTAATTACTACACTCAGCACAAATATCTGCTGATTTCTTTGTTCAGTTCTTGACAGTTTTCTTAGAAGTATGAGATAGAAAATCATCCAGCCGTTTCCGATGATTCCCATCGCGCAAGAACATTATTTTCCACATGAACAATAAGTATTCATTTTCAAGGAGAGAGACCTGAAAAAGTATCCCTTTTTTTTTATTTTCAAGGTCCTTGATTGCACCTGAAAAAAACAACCATTTCTCCTTGAAATTGGGAACCAGTCTAGACCCAAACTTGAGAAGTCCCTTCAAACGAAGGGAAAGCCTCTTGCCTCAAACCGCAAAGAGTCATTTTAATTGAATTCCATTAAGACTGCAAAATGTCATCATATTCCCATTAAAACGCCGAGTTCTAGGACAGAAACCGATTAGCGAGGTAGGCTGACATACCATTCCTATCTGATCTGAGGGTTTGGGCCTAGAGTGGAACAAGCATGGGGACTCACTATTGTTCTGAGTGCCCCCCCCCCCCCCCACCCCCACCCCCGGGGCATGCTATAATAGTCAGATTTTCAGAAAATGTACAATTCACCTTCACCAATCCTCTCAAATAACCCAAATTTCAGACGAAAATAAAGTACAAACTACATTTCAACATAACCAAACAAATTGCTAGAATCAATGCAATGCCGAATATATCCAAATCTACCTAGTATTGACCAAACTGCTGCAGAATATAGCAGAATTTATTAATTGTGTACAGCTGCCAATTGTACATTTTCTGAAAATCTGACCCATAAACACTATATTACCCAGCCCAAGATACCCCAGCTAACATGCCCAGGCAGCCTGGTCAAATATTGACCACTGAGTGGACGGTGTGTTGACCAGTGGGAGGGAAGGAGAGAGGGAGGGAAGGAGAGAGGGAGAGAGAGAGGGAGGGAGGGAGGGAGAGGGGGAGTGGGGGAGCATGTATTGTGCACGGGGAGCAAGTATTGCGTGGGGGAGCGGCTATTAGTGAGATTGAGTCAACATGTAGCTGGTGACAATGACTGATCCCTGCTATCTCGCTGTGTATAAACATAACAGTGCAAATATATGAGGCTTATTATAGGTCTCTACAGTAAGGTATAGCTGTAAATATATATGAGGCTTATTATAGGCCTCTACAGTAAGGTATAGCTGTAAATATATGAGGCTTATTATAGGCCTCTACAGTAAGGTATAGCTGTAAATATACATGAGGCTTATTATAGGCCTCTACAGTAAGGTATAGCTGTAAATATATCAGGCTTATTATAGGCCTCTACAGTAAGGTATAGCTGTAAATATATCAGGCTTATTATAGGCCTCTACAGTAAGGTATAGCTGTAAATATATCAGGCTTATTATAGGCCTCTACAGACAGTAAGATATAACTGTAAATATATCAGGCTTATTATAGTTCATCGCTCTATTCCTTTATAAAGCCAGTATAGCATGGAACTCTCTACCATCTGAGGCTCATAATTTAGAAAATACCAATAAACTACAAAAATTTCTAGAAAATAACTAAATGAATGTCAAACAGCACTTTGGTGCCTTCAAGATTATTCTTTAACTTTTAAAATGAAGGTATCGTTAATTCATGACTTTGAATATATTTTATTGAACCCTGTACAAAATACACCACATGCTGCAAGTGTGTGTTCTATTTTTATTTCACTGTTAGATATGGGCACATAATTATGTCTGTGAGACTCAAGCTCCTTATATCCTTATACCTTAATCCTGAGTTCTGACCTTAGTCAGCCAATACATGTATTTCGTGCTTTAACTTTATAACCTGTCTTATAACTTGTTTTATGTCTAATATCCTGTATATTTTAGTGTGCTTGTAAAACAGTCTTATCACATTAGAGCAACTTTTCAAAAAAAGAAAGGTAATGGCTGGAAGACCTGGATCTTATCCAGAAACCTGTTGACCGATTTGTGTATTTTTTAAATTATTGTACGACGTCGGACAAATAAAGTATTATTCAATTCAATTCAATCTTTGGAATAGATATTTTTACTGTAAGAACCAGAAAGGTGTCACCCACATAAGAAGATAATGCTTGTGGTATAATAGGAATATACGAAATCTAAGATGCTCTTAGGAGACAATAAAGGTTTAAAGGTAAGTCGATAAGGTGATTTGATTAACAGGAAGGGGCAGCTCATGTCAGCCAATGGGATTATATCTAGCTATAACATTAATACAATTTATTTCAAAAGAAAGGAAATTAAAAAAGGCAATACCATTAGTGTAGTTGGAAGCTGTAAGAAACGTGACAGGTGTCAGCTCAATTCACACAAGTAACACTTGAGAGAAATTGTCCCAAGCTGATTTAGAATTATAATACCAATCAATAATCAATTGACTCGAGATATACCAGAATCAGTAGAGTCGGACTGAACTAGGGATAATTGAAAGATGTACTGTGTGTTCTTATCTAGTATTGTACTAGAAGCGGGAGAGTGAGTGAGATTGGTTGCTTTACGCCCTTATCAACACATTTAATATGGTTATATCAAGGGCGGGAGAGCTGAGAGGGAGTGAGAGAGTGAGTGAGATTGGTTGCTTTACGCCCTTATCAACACATTTAATATGGTTATATCAAGGGCAGGAGAGCCGAGAGGTAGGCAGTTTATGATCATACCCAGGAAAAAGAGATAGAGGTAGAAGAAGGGAGAGAGAGACAGAAAAGAGACAGAAAGGCACTTTATGGTCATACCCAGGACCAATAGAAGCGGGAGAATTGGTATATTAATGTACATAACCTTGTTCTTATATTGGGGAAAAAAAAAAAAAATGTATGTTGCAAGATACAAGCGTATGTTAAA
>OW804100.1:13534800-13730167 GCA_942159475.1 Sthenelais limicola | reverse complement strand
AATTCAATCTTTGGAATAGATATTTTTACTGTAAGAACCAGAAAGGTGTCACCCACATAAGAAGATAATGTTTGTGGTATAATAGGAATATACGAAATCTAAGATGCTCTTAGGAGACAATAAAGGTTTAAAGGTAAGTCGATAAGGTGATTTGATTAACAGGAAGGGGCAGCTCATGTCAGCCAATGGGATTATATCTAGCTATAACATTAATACAATTTATTTCAAAAGAAAGGAAATCTAAAAAGGCAATACCATTAGTGTAGTTGGAAGCTGTAAGAAACATGACAGGTGTCAGCTCAATTCACACAAGTAACACTTGAGAGAAATTGTCCCAAGCTGATTGAGAATTATAATACCAATCAATAATCAATTGACTCGAGATATACCAGAATCAGTAGAGTCGGACTGAACTAGGGATAATTGAAAGATGTACTGTGTGTTCTTATCTAGTATTGTACTAGAAGCGGGAGAATTGGTATATTAATGTACATAACGTTGTTCTTATATTGGGCAAAAAACTCAAAAAAATGTATGTTGCAAGATACAAGCGTATGTTAACAAGATGCACGGCTATGACTAACGTCATATATAATTGCAATGGGCTACATGTATACATAAACAAGGATATGCTTCTAAGGAGAAGAACCTTTGCGATACAAAAGTATTGGGAGATATTTGGGACTGATTTTCTCCTGAATCAATAATCAATCGCATTCAATCTTATACTGCAACCATGGAATGATGTGAGAGAGAGAGTAGGGGTAGGGGCTTGAGTGGGATTGAGGAGTGGATAGATGGATAGATGGGATAGATGGATAGATGGGATAGATGGATAGATGGGATAGATGGATAGATGGATAGATGGATAGATGGATAGATAGATAGATAGATAGATAGATAGATAGATAGATGAAAGCGAGAGACAGATAGAGTCAGAGAGTGAGTGAGTGAGTGAGTGAGAGAGGGAGAGAGTGAGTGAGTGAGAGAGAGTGTGAGAGAGAGAGGGAGTGAGTGAGTGAGAGAGAGAGAGAGAGGGAGAGAGAGAGTGAGTGACAGAGAGGGAGAGGGAGAGGGAGAGACACTTGTATTAGCTGTAAATGATTTCGAAATATTATTTTATCAAGTCATTAATAATAGGTGTAGAATTACCATTCAAACTGCAACTTTAAATAAAAATAAACCATGAAAATAACCATGTGTACATGTCGCCAATGGATGGACCCATGGGGACCCATGGATGGACCCAGGCGAGACAGCTGCTATACATCGATGGACGGCCCAGGCGAGACAGCTGCTATACATCGATGGACGGACCCAGGCGAGACAGCTGCTCGAGACAGCTGCGATATAGAGACAGCTGCTATATAAGGATATACGCGGAGAAGGAATGCGAAGCATGCGTGCCCAGGAATGCAAGGGGTCGGCCCTTTTACACTACCCCCACTATCTACCTGTATCTGACAAAAGTGAAGAATTGGGAGACAATATCTCCCAATAATAAGTACATGTACACATAAGTACATGTACACATACATACATACATACATACATACATACACACATACATACATAGAAGAACCATTCTAAATTTCAAGTAAGCATGTGAATGTTAAGGAATTCTCCCAATGACACCAAGTAAACCCCACCAGAATACCTTAAAACAGCATATATTTAGAAAAAAAAATATTCAAATTATACATTTGTTAAAACAGATGTAAACTTTTCATGTTTAAATGATTGTAACCATACTACATACTAGGTCACCACAATAATAATAGCTGCTCAGATTGTAGTTGTAAGGTGTAACTATGTTTGCATGTACATTTTGTACATGTACATTCATACCTACATTAGTACATACACCCACTGTCACCACTGCCACCACTACCACCACCAGTAACACTAAGCTCCCACTCAGCTGGCCAACGAACCGTGACATAGCATGACCAGCACCAGCACCACTGCCACCACTACCACTACCACTGCCCTCAGACGAAGACGAAAGTGGTGCATAGACGACGGACGACGATTTTCTTCACAAATGTAGAATTCCAATGGTAACATTATACCTAAACACATTTAACTGCCCATTGCAATTAAAAAGAGTAGACCGAGTGAGCCAGCAATGTAGTGGCGAGTAATGAATGTATAATTTAAATTAAATATCGATTGTTAAATTATCACAAATGTATACTATAAATTGCAATGACATCAGCTAAAAATATCAAAGTCTTTTGCGACGAATGAGAACTACTACAGACTGTAGAACTTCTGTCAATAAAATTTGTTAACAAAAAAAAATACTCTTTACTACATGTGCTAGGTGTCCCTCTGATTATGCAGTTAGGTCCAGACACCCACATTCCTCGATTCCACATCCAGCGATAATCTTAACCGCAAGGCTAAGACTAAGGCTAAAGTGTTAATGACTCCCTGAAACTTAGGTGACCACAACTGCCTTCTGAACCTGACTGTACGGGAGTTATAGAACTGCGCCGGGGGAAGACTTGACATCCTCACAACACTTGGGTACAAATTATAAACTATTGAGGATCATACATGGGAAGGGATCGGTATATGGGTCAGATTTTCAGAAAATGTACAATTCACCTTCGCCAATCTTCTCAAATAACCCGAATTTCAGACGAAAATAAAGTTCAAAATACAGTTCAACCTAACCAAACAGATTGCTAGAATCAATGCAATGCCAAATATACTCGAATTTACCCAGTATTGACCAAATTGCAGCGTAATCTAGCAGAATTTACTAATTATGTAGAGCTGCCAATTGTACATCTTCTGAAAATCCGACCCACATACTGATGGGGCTCGATGATGTTAGTTATGAGTATAAATAAAGAACTTGTTGATAATATTTATTATAAACTATTGAGGACTAAAGGAATAATCGGTGCCAAAGTGAGAAGAGGATGGATATAGCCACAAAGTCAGGCTCTACAGTAACTGTAGGCAAAACAATCTGATCATTAACTCACTATAACACTATAATTATAACACTTATCTATCTAGCATGTAATGCTAAAATTCCACTGGATTGATATCCAAGTCTATTTGCATTGATTAAGCAAACCCATTGCATTGTATCGTATTCCCACTTTATTCTCTTAGTCTATGTACTAGTGTATATTTGTATATTCCTTCCTGACATGTCTATGTAACTGGTACTGCTAGTACTGATGAGATACTGGCGATCTCAGTACATTATATCATATTATAGTATCAACTAGTATAGATCTTATTTCCAAATTCAGGGCTATTTGGAAGACCTGTATACATTACAGATAATACTCCTTTTTCCATATTTTATTTCATTTCAATTTCTAGTCTGCACCATGTATTACACTTTGTAAACGTTCGTGGAAATAAGAATCTATTATTATAGAGGGAGTGGTTAGTGGGTGGAATGTATTGTATACAGTCTGTGGCAGGACGCGGCATATGAAGCACTCATCCCAGGAATGTACCATCTGGCCTTCCATAGATAGTACTAGCGCTAATCAGTAGATGGCGTATGAGTGGGTGATGTGGTGCAGCGGCGGCTCATCCTCCTCCTCCGCCTTGTCTGTGAGACGCTATCAACACCACCACCAGCGTCCCTCCACCACCACCACCACCACTGCCACCACTAGTACCTATACCAGCCTGTACGGGGCGGGGGTTAGGTGAGGGGGAGGGGGGAGGAAGAGGAGGAGGAGGTGGAGGAGGTGGAGGAAAAGGAGGTGAGGGGGGAGGAGGAAGAGGAGGTGGAAGTGGAAGAGGGGGAGAAGGTTGAGGAAGAGGAGGGGGAGGAGAGCAGAAAGAAAGAGGGGAAGAGAACGAATAGAGGAGGATAGGAAGAGAAAGAAATAAGGGAAATGAAGGAGGGGGAAGGAAGAGGGGGAGGAGGAAGAGGGAGAAGCAGGGGGAAGGAGGGAAGAGAAACAGGAGAAGAGAAAGAAGAGAAGGAGAGGAGAAAGAAAGGAGGAGAAAATCTATGGTTTCATAGAGGAGAGCCAGCCCTTTTTCCGTGTAAAAATTTGATATGATGAAAAGAGAAGGAAAGGAGGAGGAGGGGAATAGAGAAAAAAGAGAAGAGGAGGAGAAGAAGAGAAAGAGGAGGCCAGGGAGCAAGAGGAAAGAAAGAGGAGGAGGTTCGTGGGGAGGAAGAGGAGAACAAGAGGAGGAAAAGGAGCGAAAGAAAGAGGAGAAATAGAAGAGGTGGAGGAAAGAAAGAAGGGGGGATGAGGATGTCCGGAGGCAAGGTAGGAGAGGAGGTGGAAGAGAAAGATAGATGAAGGAGTGCAGGGAAAGCATGTGTGTGTGTGTGGGGGGGGGGGGAGGATTACAATGATTTGTATAATTAAAGAATAGAAGTAGAAGAATGAATGAAAAGAAACCGATTGTATATGGAAGTAGATCAGTAGGCCAGCTGGGGAAAGGAGAAAAAACTGGTGACAGCTGTGATAGAGCGCGGACCTATAGACAGCTACCACACATAATGAAGGGTTGCCATGGAAATCCGGGGTCACCAGATCGTACATTTCACTCAGTACAACAAATCAGTGTTGATGTCATGACAACATCACCCACTCTAGCGGCAAGACACATAACCAGAATGATAAGTCATAGGTCTGCCCACTCTAACATGGCATAACTGATGATAACTCATCTATAGGTCTGCCCACTGTAACATGGCACAACTGATGATAACTCATCTATAGGTCTGCCCACTCTAACATTGCACAACTGATGATAACTCATCTATAGGTCTGCCCACTCTAACATTGCACAACTGATGATAACTCATCTATAGGTCTGCCCACTCTAACATTGCACAACTGATGATAACCCATATAGGTCTGCCCACTCTAACATGGCACAACTGATGATAACTCATCTATAGGTCTGCCCACTCTAACATTACACAACTGATGATAACCCATATATAGGTCTGCCCACTCTAACATGGCACAACTGATGATAACCCATCTATAGGTCTGCCCACTCTAAAGCTCCTTAGTAACCTTAGTTCAGTGAAATGAACCCCCACTGCCCAGTCATCCCATAAAGGATTAATTGGTGCACTGTTTGGTATATAATCCAGAGGCGAAGCCAAGGGATTATACACCAAACAAACCCTGAAACAGGTTAATAATCCTTTTAATCTCTGCCTAAGGTAGTTATAGCCCCAGGACCTTGAGGCAGGGGTTAAAGTGTTACATTGATCGTCCATCCTATAATACACCACACCTCTGCTACTTCCATTTCTCTTCCATTTCATCTATTTCTCCATTTTCTTTCCCTCCTGTTCCTCCTTCTCTTCCTCCTCCCCCTCTAACTCCTACTTTCTTTTTTTCTCTTCTCCCCTTTCTTTCTCTCTTCCTCTCCTCCTCCTGTCGTTCTCTTCTCTTCCCCTCCTTCTCCTCTCCTCCCTCTCTATACACCACACCTCTGCTACTTCCATATGTAAACACTAGTGTATAGATGTTGCATGGTTCAGGGGTGAAGCAGTGGGTAGTATCAACTTACAGGATACTACTTTACAGGATACTAGCCTATAGTGCCAGGATCTACAGTGTTTATATACAGCCTATGTTTGTTTGTTTGCCTCTCATTACCAGTCATTAGGCCGCTTATATCACTGATCAGAAGTGTGTGGTGGTGGTGTGTGTGTGTTGGGGGGGGGGGGGGGAGGGAGACTTCTGTCATTAGGCTTATATCAGAGGTGTGATGGTGGGTGGGTGGGTGGGGGGGGGAGGGAGACTTCTGTCATTATATATCAGAGGTGTGATGGTGGGTGGGTGGGTGGGGGGGGGGGAGGGAGACTTCTGTCATTAGGCTTATATCAGAGGTGTGATGGTGGGGGGGGGTGGGGGTGGGGGGGGGATGCTTCTGGCATTAGGCCTATATACGAGGTGTGAAAGAGAACGTTCATGTATAGTTCTTAACTGGACACGGGTGGAGGTGAGGGGAGGGAGGACCAGCTAGGACCACTCCTTTAGGTAATGAGGCCCGCCATCCTGATACATACTGTTACACTTCGTCGCCTCTGTTACTGTCTGGTGTTCAGCTTCACTGCCATTCTAGGCTGTGAACAAGGGGGTGATGATAAGACAAGGGGAGCTGTCCCCCAAATCTGAGTTCCTCTATCCTAACCCAGCTGTTGTTTTAATGAGGAGGTGACAGATTTCGAGATGTTTAATGGAATTCCGTCTTCCACCCTTCCCTATCAAAGAAATGTCACCGCAGTACGGGTATCAAGTTACCAACTATAGTTCTCAGAAGTAGAAGCCTTTTCCCAGCTTGGCTGAAGATTTTACAAAAGGTTTCCAGTCAAGTCCAGACGGCCACATTCCTCAATTCCACATCCAGCGATAGCGTAACCACAAGCCTAAGACAAAGGCTACAAGTGTTAATGACCCCTAAAACGTAGGGGTCCAAAACTGCCTTCTGAACCTGACTGTTTCACCTGAATACAAGTTTTTAACTCATTATACACAATGCCCATGTGATTTAAGATGTGGGACAGACAAGTCCCCTCCTTACTCTGACATACAATGTGAATAGATCTATAGATAGGTCCCCTATCGAGCCTTACTCAGATAGGTCCCCTATGTATGTGAGAAATACACAGTAAAGAGTAAAACAAATATAAACTATGTGTGTGGTATGACATGTCCATACACCAGGGATGGGACAATACGTGAGCGATAACAGGGGTAAGTAATAGCACCAGTAGGGGGCGTGGGTGAGGTGGAGGAGGAGAGAGTGCACGTGCACCCAATCCATCACAACGACACAGTTGTATAAACTCACTTCACTTTATTCTTCAATGTAGTATTCCAGAAGCTTTACCAAGTTTATTTGAGCCGGAATTTTTATTCACGTGGTAAAAAACAGAAAGGGGACAATCAAATTCTAAAAATAGTTCTTCCATTGAGCCCTTAACATAGCATAGTAGATATATATTAAAATAAGATGTGTAACAATTAGTATTGGGGAAAATTTACCAGTTATTTACTTTCTATTTTTTAAGAATTGTGTATTAACCCTGGCCTAACATCATAGCCTTATCCACCCATTTACATAGATGAGGTACAGTTAGTATTAATAGGGAGATTTAGCAACCATAACGCTAACGCTAACACAGCGGTCAATCAGTTTTAGAGGTGGAGAGGTGTTTTCAAGAGGGCAAAACAACGCACAATATCATGAGGGTGAGTAGTGTATTAGACCTGAATACAAGGAAAATCACCTACGCTCATTTGTACATGAAACTGAAATCACAAATGACCATCATTTTAGCGTGAAATGGACATACGTTTGGAACGTATTGACCCACCTCTTAGCGTAATTGACGTCCGTATCTCAGGTAGGCACGCTAAGAATAGCACACCTAGTGATGACGTAGTCCTCATAAAAGATATGTTAGCGTTAGTGTTAGCGTTGTAGTTGCTAAATCAGCCTAATATTAATTCACCGGTTGGTTACTATGTATTAAACCTTGGCTTAGAACACATTGGCCCTATTCTCCCATTTTCAATCTCTCACTGTTTAGAGTAATATTTCCTCTTAATCTAAGCTCATTGTGAGAACTGAAGCGAATCGTATTTGGCAGTAATTGAAATTGAAATCTACAGAGTGTAGTGTGCACAGAAGTGAATTGTCCAAGTTCAACACATAATGTAGTAATTTGAACAGAACCGTTTTCAGAAGTTAGTTTGCAACGATTTGATTTGGTTCGATATGGTTTGCATTGGCTGGGACAGGTGAAAACCCTGACAGTCTAGGCCCAAACCCTGACAGTCTAGACTCCCTCAGATCAGATATGAATGGTATGTCAGTCATTGGATGCCTGCTTCGCTAATCGGTTTCCTGGCCTGGGAATTATAATGATATTTTGCTGTCTTAATGGGACTATAATGGCACTTTGCTGTTTGGAACCTGAAGTTTGTGGTTTGGAGCAAGAGGCTTTCCCTCCGCTTGGAGGGATTCTCTCATCTTTGGGCTTAGACTGTCTGATAAGGGACCTGTTTAACCAGGATATGTAAAATCTTTTTTCAAAAAAATTGGTTCTGTAGTTCGACAGTGTGACAGTGTAATGTGACAGTGACGTGTGACAGTGCTACATGCAGATTATTCTGTCACCATGCTGTGTTTGTCTCCCACAGTCTCTGGTTCTCATCTCATATTATTGTTCTTTCTTTCTCCCTCCTTTCACTCCTCCCCCCCCCCCCCCACCCACACTGTTTCTCTCTCTCCTCTTCCCCACTCTCCCCTTCATGTCTCTCCCCTCTGTCTCTCTTCATTTTCTATCTTTTCACTCTCCTCTCGATTCCCTTTCCTTCCTCTCGAGTCCCTCTTTTACCATCATGCTGTCGGGTCTATAGTTTATGGCAGAGTAATTATAGTGCGGGGACTTCTCTCTGATGTCGAGGTGTGGAAGAAGGCATATTCCATTAGTCCCTGTTAGTCAGTTCACATCTCCATAAAAAAACAGCTGGGCTCGCCTCCCTCGACCCAATTTGGGGGGAAGTTCCTCCTGTCTTAAATTTAGTCCTCTCCCCTCTAAGCCAGGTCATAATAGCACATATCAAGTAGGCGACATTTAATGGCACTTAAAATCATAAAATGTCCCTTAAATGACCAAAAGACCTCGCCTTCCCCCCTCCCCTCTTCCCCCTTCCCTATAAAGGAAAGGAGCGCTACACGATAGGACAATACTATTTTCCCTCCCCCCAATATCACGTCCATAATGAGTAAATGAATTGCTCTATATACATATATATGTGTGGTAAATATATACAATATAGCCCGGCCTATATTATACATGATGACTCATCCTGGGCTGCTGCAGCATTCCTCTGCTCTTTGTTCCATCAGTTCTAAGCACATTCCCAGCCCCAGGGGTCAGCATGAGGTCATGACCTCTGACCTCTCTACATCACGTGAGTAAGAGACAGAGAATTGCATTGTCAGTGTGGGGTCGAGCAGAGGAGAGGAAGAGGGAGAGGAAGAGGAGGAGGAAGGAAAGAAGGAGAAGAGAGGAAGAGAGGAAGAAGAAAAAGAAGAAGAACGAAAGAAGGAGAAGAAGAGAGGAGGAGGAGGAAGAAGAAGAGTCCTGTAGGCAGTAAACATCAAAGCCCTCTATGGTTAACTCTATGGGGCGCCGCTGCCTACAGGACGAGTATAGGGTGTAGCCCTATCATTACAAGGTTAACTGCCTACTGGTTACCATGACAACAAAGGCAATGACAACATTATGGATAATGCATAGAAATATAAGGTCCTGGGGAAAGGTTCCCCCATGGAGAGCTTCTCTATATATGGGTCAGATTTTCAGAAAATGTACAATTCAACTTAGCCAATCTTCTAAAAAAAACAACCCAAATTTCAGACGACGAAAATAAAGTTTAAAATACAGTTCGACCTAACCAAACAGATTGCTAGAATCAATGCATTGCCGAATATGCTCTAATTTACCTAGTATTGACCAAATTGATGTCTAATTTAGCAGAATTTACTAAATGTGTAGAGCTGCCAATTGTACATTTTCTGAAAATCTGACCCGTATAACCCCCCCCCCCCCCTCCCCCCAGGAGAGCTGCCAGACTTGCCCACACCAAAGATAATAGGGATTCTAGAGTCTTGGCCCACACCTACCCACACCTACCCACACCTACCACTGTACGCCATAGGCTTGCCCACACCAAAGATAATAGGGATTCTAGAGTCTTGGCCCACACCTACCCACACCTACCACTGTATGCCATAGGCTTGCCCACACCAAAGATAATAGGGATTCTAGAGTCTTGGCCCACACCTACCCACACCTACCACTGTATGCCATAGGCTTGCCCACACCAAAGATAATAGGGATTCTAGAGTCTTGGCCCACACCTACCCACACCTACCACTGTACGCCATAGGCTTGCCCACACCAAAGATAATAGGGATTCTAGAGTCTTGGCCCACACCTACCCACACATACCACTGTACGCCATAGGCTTGCCCACACCAAAGATACTAGGGATTCTAGAGTCTTGGCCCACACCTACCCACACCTACCACTGTATGCCATAGGCTTGCCCACACCAAAGATAATAGGGATTCTAGAGTCTTGGCCCACACCTACCCACACCTACCACTGTATGCCATAGGCTTGCCCACACCAACGATAATAGGGATTCTAGAGTCTTGGCCCACACATACCACTGTACGCCATAGGCTTGCCCACACCAAAGATACTAGGGATTCTAGAGTCTTGGCCCACACCTACCCACACCTACCACTGTATGCCATAGGCTTGCCCACACCAACGATAATAGGGATTCTAGAGTCTTGGCCCACACCTACCCACACCTACCACTGTACGCCATAGGCTTGCCCACACCAAAGATAATAGGGATTCTAGAGTCTTGGCCCACACCTACCACTGTACGCCATAGGCTTGCCCACACCAACGATAATAGGGATTCTAGAGTCTTGGCCCACACCTACCCACACCTACCACTGTATGCCATAGGCTTGCCCACACCAACGATAATAGGGATTCTAGAGTCTTGGCCCACACCTACCCACACCTACCACTGTATGCCATAGGCTTGCCCACACCAACGATAATAGGGATTCTAGAGTCTTGGCCCACACCTACCCACACCTACCCACACCTACCACTGTATGCCATAGGCTTGCCCACACCAACGATAATAGGGATTCTAGAGTCTTGGCCCACACCTACCCACACCTACCACTGTATGCCATAGGCTTGCCCACACCAAAGATAATAGGGATTCTAGAGTCTTGGCCCACACCTACCCACACCTACCACTGTACGCCATAGGCTTGCCCACACCAACGATAATAGGGATTCTAGAGTCTTGGCCCACACCTACCACTGTATGCCATAGGCTTGCCCACACCAACGATAATAGGGATTCTAGAGTCTTGGCCCACACCTACCCACACCTACCACTGTATGCCATAGGCTTGCCCACACCAAAGATAATAGGGATTCTAGAGTCTTGGCCCACACCTACCCACACCTACCACTGTATGCCATAGGCTTGCCCACACCAAAGATAATAGGGATTCTAGAGTCTTGGCCCACACCTACCCACACATACCCCTGTACGCCATGGCTTACACATGGCGGTAATTAGCTGGGCTGTACATCTCTATAGTAGAAATATATGACAGCAAACATTGCCTCTACAGTTGTGGCTCACAGTGGAGTTACTTACAGCAGGGGGAGGAGGCAAGGGAGGGAGGTATGGCAAGTAGGGAACAGGAGACATAGGAGAACATGAGGGGAGGAGAGCAGAGGGGAGGAGAGAGATAGCAGGGGGAGGCATTGGGGACCCTCCCTCCTGAAAGAGATAGAGGGGGAGAGAGGCAGAGGGAGAGGGAGACAGGGAGAGAGAGAGGAAGGCAGACGGGACCCTCCCATCTAAAAGAGATAGAGGGGGAGAGAGGGAGAAGCAGAGGGACAGGGAGAGGGTGGGAGGAGAGAGGGACAGAGAGAGGGGGAGAGGGAGTCAGAGGGACAGGGATGGGGAGGGGCAGAGAGAGGGTGAATGGGTTAGAGTACTGGTTAGGGAGAAAGAGGAGAAATAGGGAGGAAATGAATAAAGGGGAGGAGCGGGAAGTAGTACTAGGAAAGTGGAGACGGAGATGGGGGGCCCGGGATGGGGGAGATAAGGAAATAGAGAGGGAAGATAAGACCATAAAGTGCCTTTCTGTCTCTTTTTCTCTGTCTCTCTCCTGGGTAAGATCATATACTCTCTCAGCTCTCCCGCCCTTGATATAACCTTCAACCGTCAACGTGTTGATAAGGGCGTAAAGCAACCAATTCTCACTCACTCCCTCCCTCAGCTCTCCCGCCCTTGATAGAACCATATTAAATGTGTTGATAAGGGCGTAAAGCAACCAAATCTCACTCACTCACTCCCTCTCAGCTCTCCCGCCCTTGATAGAACCATATTAAATGTGTTGATAAGGGTGTAAAGCAACCAATCTCACTCACTCACTCCTAGAACATGCCACACAGGCCTTGACACTCAAAGTTGCTGATTTTACCAAGGCTTCATCTACATGATATCATTGAAGCCGATGGAGCCAGGGGTACAGGGTACAGGGATGGGCATAACAAGGCACTAACGGGCGGAGCACTGTTGGGTCAGATTTTCAGAAAATGTACAATTGGTAGCTCTACACATTTAGGAAATTCTCCTAAATTAGGCTGAGAAATGAAGAATACCAGGTATATCTGCGTACACTTGGTATCTCATTGATTTACAGCATCAGTTCTGTTATGTTAAACTGCATTTTGAAGCTCATATCCGTCTTAAATGTGAGTTATTTCATAGAATTAGTGAAGGCGAATTGTACATTTTCTGAAGATCTGACCCTGTTACGCCCCGCCCCCCACCAAACAAACAGACCCCCCCCCCACCCCACTCCATCCCCCAACACCGGGCGCTAATCGATACCAATAGCAGGAGCTATTTATAGTAACACCGTCTATAAGGTCCAGGTACGCAGCCCACAATGCCCTGATGACAGGAAGCGCTGCTATTTCCAGCGCGCATGCGTCAGGTCACGCTTGGTTGGCAGCTTCCGGTGGAGCGTTTTCGTTTTTTCATGTTTTTATAACGGGAGTGGGATGGGGTGGGGGTGGGCTCTGTACTGACTCCTTCCCCCTCTCCCCCCCCCCCCCTCCCTCCCCAGTAAACTAATCTGTTCGTATAACATCCTCTCTAGTCTTAACCCCTTCCCTTCCGTGTACCACATCCCTTGTCCCCCCCCCCCGCACACACACAATTACAGTCCCCCAGAGCTATTAATTATGTACAGCTCTGCATTCCCCCTAACTTTCCCTTTCCAGTCTCTCCCTCCCCAATCGTATCCTCCCTCCCCCTCTCTAAATCTATCCTGTCTATCTCTCCCCCTCTCTAAATCTATCCTGTCTATCTCTCCCCCTCTCTAAATCTATCCTGTCTCTCCCTCTCTGTCTCTAAATCTATCCTGTCTATCTCTCCCCCTCTCTAAATCTATCCTGTCTCTCCCTCTCTGTCTCTAAATCTATCCTGTCTATCTCTCCCCCTCTCTAAATCTATCCTGTCTATCTCTCCCCCTCTCTAAATCTATCCTGTCCCTTTCCCCTCTCTAAATCTATCCTGTCTCTCCCTCCCCCTCTCTAAATCTATCCTGTCTCTCCCTCCCCCTCTCTAAATCTATCCTGTCTCTCCCTCTCTGTCTCTAAATCTATCCCACCCTCCCTCTCCCTGTCCCTGAATCTGACCCACTCTCTTCCCCTTTCTCCCCCCCCCCCTCCAACCCTCCAACCCTATATCTTAAATAGTGTTAATGTAATGATTGCATGCACTGACCGCTTCCATGTCTTGCCCTATACTGGACCCCCCCCCCCCCCACACACACACACACATTGGGTTATTGATCACTCGTCCTCAGAAAGAAGAAATAATTGCAAGCTCAACCATGTTACTGACTCTGTCTGTCCATCATCAAACTTTCAGGTTTCTGTCTTAAACCGTCTCCTAATATTCTCCTTATGGTTTTGTACCGATTGGTGAAGGCCAATTGTACATTTTCTGAAAATCTAACCCATTTATGTGTAAACCAGGGCAACCAGATTCCCAAGACTGAAGACAAAATTTGTGATAAAAACAGCCTACATGTGCTCCTATAAATTATACTTTGTAATATTGTATGAAAGCAAAAATGCCAACTACAAAACTAAGGTTGGTATGTGAGAGATGTGAGAGGTAACATTAACATAGCTGGCATGTATTACTGAGGTTGTATGTATAATATAGCACCCTGGAGGCAATGTACCTGGCTTGTGTCATCACATCACTACGCCCCCCCTCCCTCTAATCACTCCCAGTGTGTATGTGTTAATATCTGGTCATTCTCCCATTAGTAGCTTTATATAGTCTTGCCCCAGGCCCTGATGTTACTGGTACACATTAATTATACACACATTAACATATGTTACCTGACTCCTTTAAAGGTTTACAGGGCAGTTCAATGGGGAAAGAACGCCCAGTCCAATTGCCATAAAACTTTCAGGGGATTGTTCCTTACTAAAGAAGCAACAAATAAATGAAAAAAAAGTTATGTTACCCCGTTGGTTTCTTTGGTAGAGTCACTTGAAAAAAACAGTGGTTTACTATGGGAACTTATGAGAAAATGTTTTTTTCCATGTTTTAGGGAATATTAAAAAAAATGTCAACACCTGGGTGGAGTTGTGACACGCCGGGGTGGAGTTGTGACACGCCGGGGTGGAGTTGTGACACGCCGGGGAGGAGTTGTGACACGCCGGGGTGGAGTTGTGACACGCCGGGGTGGAGTTGTGACACGCCGGGGAGGAGTTGTGACACGCCGGGGTGGAGTTGTAA
Source organism: Sthenelais limicola (assembly GCA_942159475.1). NCBI lineage: Eukaryota > Metazoa > Annelida > Polychaeta > Phyllodocida > Sigalionidae > Sthenelais > Sthenelais limicola. Next base: position 13,715,741 of record OW804100.1, on the reverse strand, counting down.
CACGCCGGGGTGGAGTTGTGACACGCCGGGGTGGAGTTGTGACACGCCAGGGTGGAGTTGTGACACGCCAGGGTGGAGTTGTGACACGCCGGGGTGGAGTTGTAACACGCCGGGGAGGAGTTGTGACACGCCGGGGAGGAGTTGTGACACGCCGGGGTGGAGTTGTGACACACTGTGACACCTGGGTGGAGTTGTGACTATTTTGCTGGGGAGAGTGCCACTAATTTTCTTGTTCGCCCACAAATGCGCTCCACTAGCCCTCTCCTCCAACCACAGATCATGCTTATCAGGGGAAAGTGTATCACTCTCTCCTAGCTGGCAAACAGAGACCAACTATATGGTACCTTGTCAAATCCTCCTCCCAGCCACATGTGTAAGCACCAGCAGCAGGGTTAGACATTAATCAGTCAGGTTCAGAAGGCAGTTTTGGACCCCTAAGTTTTAGGGGTCATTAACACTTTTAGCCTTAGTCTTAGCCTTGTGGTTAAGCTTATCGCTGGATGTGGAATCGAGGAATGTGGCCGTCTGATTGTAATGTCACATCCTCCTCCCAGCCACATGTGTAAGCACCAGCAGCAGGGTTAATCTAACACTACCAGGCAAACATTTCAAGGAATTCTGGGCTGGCATATAATAATAGTTTATAGAACTTGGTACTGGTACAAGAGTACAATAAATATTCATTTACTAGCACCTTGGTACATTCTCACCATTTACATACAACTGCCTCAACATTATCTTTATATAATGCTCTCATTGCTCATAGACCAACGTTACCCATTTCCACTACATCCAAAAAGGAATATTCTATGAAAGTTTATAAGAAGAAGCAGGGTGGATCATTCATTGGTACAGAAATACAAATATCTTTACATTTGATATTTTTCTCTCCTATATTGAGAGCTTTATCTGCAGAGATGTGCATGACTGGTTACCATGGTAATTATTACCCAGGATGCCCTGTGTGTAAACACAGATAGCGGCAGTCCGACCCGCGGATGGATACATGGCATGCAGGTGCAGTGTAATATAGGGGTAACATAATATATAGCATCAACTATATCATAAATAGACAATGATTGTATGAATTCCTGATAAATGATGGAGGATTCAAATATATTCTTGGGCCTGTACATTTTTAACAACTGAGGGGGAAGGGGGAGGAGAATTTTCAGGGGGCCACCTTCTTTTGTGCACACTCTGAAGGGTGGAGGGGGGCATCTTTTTTTGCCGCAGAATCTAAGAGAGTGGGCTCACCTTTTTAGAACTGCATTGATATAGGGGGGGGCATAAGATTTTGCACAAACTTTCAGGGGGTGATGGGGCCAAGAAATGTTGTACAAGAGTTTAAGGGGATGGGGGGTCATACAATTCTGCAAGAATTTTCACAAATTCTTCACACCCCCCGCCCACCCCACCAGTGGTTCATAGGGGAGTTGCATGCCTCACTGCGCATGTCTGTCACAGTGCATGCTGGGACGGATTCAGTTCAAATCTGACATACAAATATTTGGCAACATTTCTATCAAAGATTGCAAGAATGTTTTCACCAATATCATAGCTTTTGTAAATGATCTATGAAAACCCAATGCATGATGGGAAAGATGAAGACTTGTATCAGGGAAACATGTATGACACATGGATATTGATATTGGAGCATTGATAAATATTCCATGCTGAACATAGCATGTTTTATATAGATTTTATACTGTACCATTACACCCATAATTCCATGCGAATCAAGAATCAAAATGGCGGCTATGCAAATCCCCTATTATGAACAGTCCCTTAGCCATGGATGAGATATAACCAGGGACAGGCACTACTGGAACTACAATGATGTAGGGAGGTGGGGGCATAACATTTTGCACAAACTTTCAAGAGGGAGGTTAGGCCAAGAAATGGTGTACAAGACTTTAAGGGGGGGGGGGCTCATACAATTCTGCAAGAATTTTCTCAAATTCTTCCCCCACCCCACCCCACCCCACCAGTGGTTAATTATGAAGTCCCTTAGCCATGTATGCAATATGGGTCAGATCTTCAGGAAATGTACAATTGGCAGCTCTACACATTTAGTAAATTCTGCTAAATTAGGCTGCAATTTGGCCAATACTAGGTAAATTCGAGAATATTTGGTATAGCATTTATTCAAGCAATCTGTTTGGTTAGGTTGAACTGACTTTTGAACTTGATTTTCGTCTGAAATTTGGGTTATTTGAGAGGATTGGCGAAGGTGAATTGTACATTTACTGAAAATCTGACCCATATAACCAGGAACAAATCAATGCATGACATTGAGGACAAGGAGAGGGCCCTGGTGGTTGACACTGCCAGAGGTGAAGACCAGGGTCGTACCAACAATGAGCGCCTGATTCCTGTATGAAATGGAGGTCATAAATTTGTTTTATTTTGAGAGGGGTGAAACCTTTTGAGGGCAACTATAGCTCTCCCAGGGCACTGTAGCCCTATAATGCATGGCTTCAGTGGACATCTATAGCTCTCCCAGTGCACTGTAGCCCTATAATGCATGGCTTCAGTGGACAACTATAGCTCTCCCAGGGCACTGTAGCCCTATAATGCATGGCTTCAGTGGGCAACTATAGTTCTCCCAGGGCACTGTAGCCCTATAATGCATGGCTTCAGTGGGCAACTATAGTTCTCTCAGGGCACCATGGCCCTATAATGCATGGCTTCACTGGGCAACTATAGCTCTCCCAGGGCACTGTAGCCCTATAATGTCTGGCTTCAGTGGGCAACTATAGTCCACCCAGGGCATTGTAACCCTAAATCATCCCAAATATAGATTAACATGGAACAACCAATGGTAGTTGGCCAGTTTACTGAGGATTACAGCAGGTGAACAACCTATATAAATCAGCTCAAATTCTCTCGCTAAAACCTAAGTTTTTGATACATTCTCCGCAGAGCAATGATTATTTGCCTAACAGGAGTAGACAAGGTATCACCTGGAGCCATGGTTACCATCAGAGATAAGTGCTACACATCAACCTATCAGTTACCATAACAACCAGGTAAATACTCTCTATTGATACAATATGTCTACCTATACACCTCCACCATAGCAGAGCTCTCTTATTTTATTACACCTGTACAAAACTACTCTTCACCACAGAAGTAGTCCACAAGTAAATTATGTATTAAGGTGCCGCTCTATAGTGTCAAAAGAAAACAGATAATAACGAAAAAAAATAAAAACAAAGAAAATACTTCAGAAAGACAAAGGGCCACACAAAATTGATAATAAAAAGGAAACGTTGTCAAGATTAATTATCTTTCCTTGAAAGGGAACTTTAGAAGAAGTGCTAAATCATTATACAATCTTCCAATGATTTGTCTGATGTATTATTAATCTTTCCTGTTATTTATATGTTTTGTTGAATAAAGATCTGATGTTGAGCACAAAAAAAAAGAAAAAAGGTGCCGCTCTGTGATCAGACAAACTTTGACTTACGTTGACCTACTTGGATTTACAGTGGAACCTCGCATAAAGACCACCTCTCTATAGAGACCACCCCTCTATTAAGACCTGTTTCTCCCAGTCCCAAACTACTTTCCTCTTATTAGATTAGCCCCTCTAATGAGACCACCTCGCTATGAGACCACAAATCGTTCAGTCCCAAGGGTGGTCTCAATAGGGGAGTTGCATGTGCCACTGCGCATGTCTGGTACGGTGCATCATGGGATGGATTCTGATGAAATCTGACATACCAAATATTTGGCAATATTTTATCGAAAATTGCAAGAATGTTTTTACCAATATCATAGCTTGAATAAATCATCTATGAAAAGTTAAACCAAATGCATGATGGGAAAGATGAAGGCTTGTGTTATGGAAACATGTATAACACGTGGATATTGACATTAGAATATTGATAAATAGTCCATGCTGAACATGGCATGTTTTCTATAGATTTTGCACTGTACCATTAGCCCCATAATGCCATGCGAGTCAGGATTCAAAATGGCGGCTATGCAACTCCCCTATAGAGGTTCCACTGTACTTGGATCAGCATATTGGTCAGTCAGACCTTTGACCATTGGTCAGGGCACATTCCTTGTTGACATAGCAACCAAGGCCAAGGCCAATAGGACCAAGGAAAGGTTTAGAAACACTCTACTACACTAAAATACATTTTATACAAAAAGGAACTAAATAAAACATATTGGTGAAGCACAATCATTCTGAAATGATCAATCAATCAACTAAAAGAAATAATGAAGATTGAAAACGACTTATCAGCCTTGTGCCTGGATGCAGTAGTACTCAAGTATAGAGGAGAACTCACCTACAATAGAACAAGGACACATTAGTACATGGCTCACCAGAGCTGGTATGGCTCCAGGTAATCACTATTTAGTCAATTATGCTCAATTATGCAAAAAAATAGGTGTGCTTCCGATCCCCCCCCCCCCTCCTTACCTAGAAAAACCTTCCCCTACCTAATTTTTTTTCACCATACCTTACTTTTTTTTAAGGATTTTTTGACAAAAAGCTATCAAAAGCAGAAAAACGGGTTTTCCTCACCTGGAACTGTCAAAAAGCACATTTCCCTTGTTTGAAACAACTATTGTTATAAAATACACATTTTTTTTCAGTTCCTGGGAGGTGGTTTATTAAAAACAAAAAATTTTAAAAAAAATGTTACCATCCCCCCTACCTTGTTTTCAGCCAGATAAATTGGAAACACACCTATATTTTGTTGGCCCTATAGGCTGATCACTGATAACTACAATGTACATCCAAGTATATTTGGCAGGGTTGAAAAAGAATCTTGCGTTGTCTGCAACACCTGTCAGCCAGGCGGACAACCAAATATGAATATTTGGGTGAGAGATAAGAGGATTTGTGAAGGCAAATTGTACATAAATCTACGGCTATGACCCATAGGAAGCTGTAATATAGATATAGAGGTGAAGGTATTGGGTGGAGCGGGTGGCGCAGGGTGCATGCATACACCCCGCGGCCTAAGTGGCACCCTGTGGGCTGCCGGCTAGCATATTTGTGTTCATACTCACTCACATAAAGATAAATAAACAGTACTTTCTTGTCACAAAACACTCTTGAACTTAGGTTCTACACCCTGTGGATTCACCACAACACTCTTATCCCATGATCCTTCACTGCCAAAATGGCTGACACGTCCCCAATTACCTCTCACCTTTATTTTTGCTTTTGTATTAGTGAATACACAGTGGCTGATACAAGTCCCCTATTACTTCTCACTCTTAGCACCATCATCCTTCACTTCAGACACACACAGTGGCTGATACAAGTCCCCTATTACTTCTCACTCTTAGCACCATCATCCTTCACTTCAGACACACACAGTGGCTGATACAAGTCCCCTATTACTTCTCACTCTTAGCACCATCATCCTTCACTTCAGACATACACAGTGGCTGATACAAGTCCCCTATTACTTCTCACTCTTAGCCCCATCATCCTTCACTTCAGACACACACAGGGCTGATACAAGTCCCCTATTACTTCTCACTCTTAGCACCATCATCCTTCACTTCAGACATACACAGGGGCTGATACAAGTCCCCTATTACTTCTCACTCTTAGCACCATCATCCTTCACTTCAGACACACACAGGGGCTGATACAAGTCCCCTATTACTTCTCACTCTTAGCACCATCATCCTTCACTTCAGACATACACAGGGCTGATACAAGTCCCCTATTACTTCTCACTCTTAGCACCATCATCCTTCATTTCAGACACACACAGGGGCTGATACAAGTCCCCTATTACTTCTCACTCTTAGCACCATCATCCTTCACTTCAGACATACACAGGGGCTGATACAAGTCCCCTATTATTTCTCAGCACCATAATCCTTCACTTCAGACATACACAGTGGCTGATACAAGTCCCCTATTACTTCTCACTCTTAGCACCATAATCCTTCACTTCAGACACACAGTGGCTGATACAAGTCCCCTATTACTTCTCACTCTTAGCACCATCATCCTTCACTTCAGACATACACAGGGCTGATACAAGTCCCCTATTACTTCTCACTCTTAGCCCCATCATCCTTCACTTCAGACACACACAGGGCTGATACAAGTCCCCTATTACTTCTCACTCTTAGCACCATCATCCTTCACTTCAGACATACACAGGGCTGATACAAGTCCCCTATTACTTCTCACTCTTAGCCCCATCATCCTTCACTTCAGACACACACAGGGCTGATACAAGTCCCCTATTACTTCTCACTCTTAGCACCATAATCCTTCACTTCAGACACACACAGGGCTGATACAAGTCCCCTATTACTTCTCACTCTTAGCACCATCATCCTTCACTTCAGACATACACAGTGGCTGATACAAGTCCCCTATTACGGGCAGAAGTACAGAGAGTTGAGAGATAGGGGAAGTAGAAAGGAGGATGACCTTGACCGTAGTCTGTGGGGTTATTCCAGTGCTTGTTGTGTGGCGGTGGGGGGGGACGTTCCTATTCACATACAGGTGGGGGGCGGGGCAAATGAGGGGAGGGGCCAAATGGGGGACAGAGGGGGTAAGGGACAAAGGTGGGACGAGGGAATTAAAGAAAGGGAGATGGTAATAGACAAGAGGGAGGAGGGAGAGGTTGGGAGGAGGGGGGAGGGGGAGGAGGAGGAGGAGGGGGAGGAGAAGGAGGGGCAGGGGGAGGAGAAGGTGGAGTAGGAGGGAGAGGTGGGGAGGAGGGGGAGGAGAAGAGAGAGGTGGGGAGGAGGAGGAGGAGGATGAGGAGGAGAAGGGAGGTGGGGAGGAGGAGGGAGAGGTGAGGAGGAGGAGGAGGAGGAGAAGGGAGGTTGGGAGGAGGAGGAGGAGGAGGAGGAGGAGGAGGAGGGTAGTCCTTACCTAGATTAAAAGCTCCTCTTTTACTCTAAGGTAGTAGTAGTATGTAGAGACATAATCCACCACAACCACTAGGTTACAACTCTTCCTCCTCCTTTCTTTTTTTTCTCATCATTTCATTTTGCTCTCCCCCCCCCCCCTCCGCCTGACCCCTCTATAGCTACCCTCCGCTCCTCCCCCTCACTCTCACCACTGAGGGCCAGCTATCTGTACGTACAAAATGAAATCAAGGAATAATTGATGAGAGGTTGCTATGGAGACCACTAGTCTTAGTTACCATGGCAACATGTAGTATATGGATCCAGTCTAAGCTAGAGGCATCCTCCTCCCCCTTGATCCTTATTTATACAATGGGTGATTAGCTATCTACACGCCATGGTGGCATTTATAACTTTTCAATCTGATATCAACATACAAATTGATGGGTTTCCTAAACATCTCTGTCTGTCCTCTCTCTCCTCCCCCCCTCTCTCTCTGTCTCCTCTCCCCCCTTCTCTCTGTCTCCTCTCCCCCCTCTCTCTCTCACTCCTCTCCCCCCCCCTCTCTCTCACTCCTCTCCCCCCCTCTCTCTCACTCCTCTCCCGCCCTCTCTCTCACTCCTCTCCCCGTCTTTCCCTCCTCTTTCTCTGTCCCCCTCCCCTCTCTCTCTTCTCTCTTCCATTCTCTCTCTGTTTATTCTGTCTCTCTCCCTCTTTCTCTCTCCCTTTCTTCTGTCTCTCTCTTCTCTCCTCTATCCCCCTATTTTCTGTATCTCTCTCTTCTCTCACACATCCCACTCCCAGTCTAGGCCCATAGATGAGAAAGTCCCTTCAAACGAAGGAAAAGCCTCTTACCTCAAATCGCAAAGCCTCTTACCTCAAATCGCAAATTAGTGCCATTATAATTCCATTAAGTACTATTGACTATTAAGTACTGCAGGTGCGGGAGAGGGACAAAACCAGACAGGTTTACCCTAAACCAGACAGGTTTACCCCAAACCAGACAGACTTCATCCCAAACCAGACAGGTTCCATCCCAAACCAGACAGGTTCCATCCAAACCAGACAGGCTTCATCCCAAACCAGACAGGCTTCATCCCAAACCAGACAGGTTTCATCCCAAACCAGACAGGTTTCATCCCAAACCAGACAGGTTTCATCCCAAACCAGACAGGTTTACCCTAAACCAAACAGGCTTCATCCCAAACCAGACAGGCTTCATCCCAAACCAGACAGGTTCCATCCCAAACCAGACAGGTTCCATCCCAAACCAGAGAGGTTTCATCCAAACCAGACAGGCTTCATCCCAAACCAGACAGGTTTTATCCAGTTAAAACAACTTTGCTTAAAACTAATTTTCCCTCAGAGCAAATAGGTAAATGGCATCTCTCCTGGCAGGGGAGGGGGAGGCAGGGTAATAGAAAGTGTTAATATTAACATTTCATGGTTGGAAAAGTCCCGCGGCTGGTTGTCCGCACCACCCAGGTCAGCAATGCGGACAACCAAAAATGAGTATTTAGGCGTCCGGCGGACAACCTGGTTTCACCTTTTATTGGTGTGAGCAGACAACCACATATTGTCATATATATATGTCGGACAATCATATTTTGAAAAGTGGTTGTCCTGAGGACAACCCTGTATTTATGTGAGAAAAATTTATATATAAATGTCACTCCACAATAGTTGTTATGGTCTTGATATGTCCCACTCTATCTTTCTTTCCAGGACATGCTCTCTCCTGTCCTCTCCCTCTCTCCTGTCCTCTCCCTCTCTCCTATCCTCTCTCTCTCCCTCTCCTGTCCTCTCCCTCTCCCTCTCTCTGATCCTCTCCCTCCCTCCTGTCCTTTCCCTCTCAGTCGCTGCCATTCTACTCCACGCGCTCCCTCTTTACCATTGACAGGTAGAAATGGTTGACAACTAGACACAACTGCCCACAATTTATTGTCTTCAGGATCAGCCTCCAGTTACAACATCAGCCTCGCTTCCACTCTCAGCTTTCTAGCTCAAACATTCAGGTCTTAATGCCCACAATCCATTTCCCAGGCCCAGCCCTAATGTCATTGGCCAGCCCCGCGCCATTAGCCAACCAATCAGCGTCAGCCACTGCCTCGCTCTCGTAAGCAGGTCAATAGTACCAGGTAAACTCACCAGAGGGCAGGGCTAAGTACTTCCGGGTCAAATAGGGTCAGTGGTGATACCTGTAAGTGGTGGTAGTATGATGGTGGGGGGGGGGGGAGAGAGAGAGGGGGGTGAAATGTAATGGAGGCTGAACCGATCACTTATTTATTATTGAAAATTAGAATTTCAAAGAATTTCAAGTAATGCTTCCTTCCAAGTAGGCACTATGATATGCAGTGCCACCCAACGACTTATTTTTACCAATATTGTGAGGGGGAATAGGGGAGGAGAGTGTGTGTGTGTGGGGGGAGGGGGGGATTTCTAAGGGGGCCAGAACCAATATATTATACAAAATTTAAATTTCAAAGAGTTTCAAGTAATGCTTCCTTTCAAGTAGGCACTAAGATGGAGATGAATAGCTAATGAAGTGTCAACCAACGACTCTTCTCCCAATATTTTGTTTAAGAAATATATATATAAGAAACAGACAAAAGTTATAATTCACCCTGTAGTCCAGTAAAAATAGGAAAAAAGGTGGAAAAAATTAGAACAGAAATGCGGTTTTCACCATGCATTCCCATTAGGTCCCCAGATGAACATACTAAAAATGTAGAAAAATCGAGTGGTGGGAAATAGGTCAAAATGACCATTTTCCAAAATGGCCACCATGGTACTAGGGCCAAACAAAATATCAATGTAACTTTTGAAAGAAATATAGCAGAGAGATGATTTTGGTGTCTATTATAGGGTTTTAAGGTATGCCTGACACAGTGGTTACATTTAAAATCACATATGTCATGGCCTAATTACCCAAATCCAAGATGGCCACCACCGAAAACTCCAATTTTGGAAAAGTTCCAAATATTTGACAGAAACATAGCATAAGGCCAAATTCGGTCTGCATTAGGGGGTTTTCAGGTATGCTGAATACAGTGGTGACAATTATAATCATGTTAAACATTGCCTAATTGCCCATATCAAAGATGGCTGCCACTGAAAATCCGTCAGTGATAGCAGATAAATGCTTAGGGTTGTTTAACTAACTGATCCAAAATTCCAACCATCCAAGAATCCAAGATTTTAACCATTGAGAAAGCCAGGCATTTTTTCCAGAAAGTCTTAAAATCTTTCTGCAAAAATACTGAACAGAAGCAGGCTTCTCTAGGTCATGTCTTTGTCCAAGCTACAAGACCTATAGTGAGTATGGTCCCACTCCAAATGGGTTTAGCCATACAGATGCACCATCACTTTGGTTCAAGATTTCTTCTTGATTCACTGCACCAGCATGGTTTCTGTAATTCTTATGCAGAGGCCCAAAGTTTTGAGAAAAGTGCTGTTGTTATGTTACATAATGTGATATTCGCCTCTGAAAAACAATTGGTATTCAGCTGACAATGGGAATCACAATATTTTAACACTGGATGGTCATGGAACTTTTCATGGAATGGGTATGATTTGTATGGTTATAACTGGTCAAGCAGGCCCAGGTTCAGTTCCATGGAGAGCTGTTATCCCAGGTGCAACCTGTAGATCAGGAAAGGAGAGGTCCAATCAGTACAACTATACAAAATACAATGAACAGGGTCATTTAACCTTTGGTGTAACCCCAATAATCACCTATGATCAACCATTGTGGTTGAAAGCTAGTACTATCATTACAAATGAGTCTTGTGATAGCAACCTCAAATTAGTTGTATTACAAAATGGTGGACTTGAATGAACTACCTGTGATGCATAGGTCACATTATGGAGAACACTGGCTTTTATGAGCTCCTTGAGGGGGTGTATGGGAGTAATACAGTAGCACACATGCTCAGTGGCAAAGCAATGGTCAGAGCTCATAGAGGCCATTTTCTTGTTGATGCAGCATTGAAGATTCTGCTGCTTAGAGATACATTCAACTTTCCACTGCCAGGTGGAAATACTACAAATAAATTAAATTAATTGGATCTAGAAAAGGCAAAGAATTAAGGAAGCTACACTGCCTGTCTCTGGCTGTAGTACATGAGGCAAGCATTACCAAGAGCACAACATATAGGAAATTGGAAACTGCACCTGGCATCATTGCAAGAAATGCTCTCATATCTTGCTGCTGGGGTGGGGGGGGGGGGCAAAAATCCTGTATACCAAGACAATATATTGCTATTATCAGAACATGGCCAGACTGGAAAAGGATCACCCAGTAAGACCACCTGTAAATACTGATCAAGCTAAAGATGTTGGACAGAAGATCCTTCAATCAATGCAGGGAAAAGCTGTTGCCGAACATTCCTTCAAAAGTAAGCAACAGGCTACAACGCTTGGATTGGAAGTAGCTCTGTTGATAAATGAAGAGGTTGTGCATATTAACCCACAGATCTAAGCTGTTTCAGAGGTTGACTCTAGTAGCTGTGAGAGACAACATAGACTTATGTCTGAGCTATATAGTTACCCTACAGCTCTCTTTGAAACAGCTTGTAACCTGCAGCTAGTCAGTGTTGTCTGATGCACTATGGAATAAGGTAAAGTGTTTTCAATGATCATTGTCTTCTGAAGCTCTCTATGGTCTTGATGGAGGTGCCATGCTACATCAGATCTCTTGGGTCTGTGGTCCAACATTCCTGGAAATCTGTGGCTAGTATGTTCATTATGTGAAAGGAAAGTATGGTACATGCATCAGTGTGTTCAATGAGTACTGTGGTGGACCATTAATGAGCCATTCACTTTGAGCCAGACATGCCTCTGACTGTGAAGAAGGATGTCTTCCTGAGAAAAACACATGAGAAACAGCAATTCATGAACTTATTGAGAAACACTTGGTACAAGCTGGGTATCAGAGTATTCTAGCAGAGTTGATGGTGATTGCCCAAACTACTGTGACTGCTGCTGCTGACAAAGAAACAGTAGTGGTAGCAGATGACACAGACATACTCATTTTCTCAAGCTCCCATGGCAACCGGACCAAACTCACATCTGTATGGCATTGGAAGAGGTGTTGGATTAAGAAAGTCACAATAGCTGCAGCATTCCCAGTTGCACTAATGCAGAAGTCATTGCTGCAGGTGAAACTATGCATATGAAAATAGTTGTATATGGCGGAGAGCTAAATGAATTCCTGGACAAACTTTGATATTGCAAGTTTTATGAAAAAGTGGCAAAATGTGTGCAGACAAAGACTCTTACCACCAACTTCAACTGCAGCTAAATTCCACAGCCAACAAGTGATTTACCAGTTACAATTCTGGTTAGCTAACAACAGTCTCCAGTCGACTGACTCAGGTGGGAAGCGACCTATGGTGCCATGTATGCAACCATGACTGACTAGCAAGCAGCACCAGATAATCTGCTGAAGATGATTAAATGCAAATGCACATCAGGATGTAGTAGCATGAACTGCAGTTGCAGTTAAGTATGGCATTGACTACTCCTCAGCCTGTGGAGAATGCCATGGGACATCATGCTTCAACTCCCCACCAATAGATAATGATGATGCTGAGAACTGAATTGGATTAAACCAGGCCGTAGGCCAATACTAAATACTAAAACAAACCATTTCACAGACTGTTAAATAGGAAATAACAACATAACATGCCAGAAATCTTGGGCGTATCTGTACATATCAGCCAATTCAAGGTATGTACTGAATAGACTTTCAAAATAAAACTTTCTATCAAATCATATGACATGTTTGGCATAATTGTCTACTATTCAGCGGTGGCCATCTTGGTTATTGGTAGTTAGGGAATATCTAACATAATTTAAGATGTCACAAAAGCATATCAATCAATAGACCCACCCACCAATAGACACTTATCTATTCTCCATGGTCAAATATTGGATAGTTGGAATCTTGGATTAGTTTCACAAGTTAGTTAAAGCTAGTTAAAAAACCCTAAGCATTTATCTGCTATCACTGATGGATTTTTAGTGGCAGCCATCTTGGATATGGACAAATAGGCAATGTTTAACATGATTATAAATGTCACCACTGTATTCAGCATACCTGAAAACCCCCTAATGCAGACCGAATTTGGCCTTATGCTATGTTTCTGTCAAATATTTGGAACTTTTCCAAAATTGGAGTTTTCGGCCATTTTGGAAAAAGGTCATTTTGACCTATTTCCCACCACTCGATTTTTCTACATTTTTAGTATGTTCATCTAGGGACCTTATGGCAATGCATGGTGAAAACCGCATTTCTGTTCTGATTTTTTCCACCTTTTAGGTTTTTTTGAGCTATCTTTCCTGGACTACTGAGGGAAAGCCTCTTGCTCCAGTCTAGGCTCACAGTTCAGAAGAGTCCCTCCAAACTGAGGGAAAGCTTCTCGCTCCAGTCTAGGCTCACAGTTGAGAAGAGTCCCTCCAAACTGAGGGACAGCTTCTGGCTCCAGTCTAGGCTCACATTTGAGAAGAGTCCCTCCAAACTGAGGGACAGCTTCTGGCTCCAGTCTAGGCTCACAGTGGAGAGAGTCCCTCCAAACTGAGGGAAAGCTTCTCGCTTCAGTCTAGGCTCACAGTGGAGAGAGTCCCTCCAAACTGAGGGACAGCTTCTCGCTCTAGTCTAGGCTCACAGTGGAGAGAGTCCCTTCAAACTGAGGGACAGCTTCTCGCTCCAGTCTAGGCTCACAGTGGAGAGAGTCCCTCCAAACTGAGGGAAAGCTTCTCGCTCCAGTCTAGGCTCACAGTGGAGAGAGTCCCTCAAAACTGAGGGCAAGCCTCTTGCTCCAAACTGTTTTTTATACCATTATCCCATCCTAACTTACTTTAGTTAGAACACTGGCCTATATACAACTGTGGTATGAACAACTTATTAAAAAAATCTAGAAAAATTGAAATAAAACAAAAAATATATTCTGATGCTACAACGACCAGGGGGCGCCTGTAGTCTTATGGTCTGACTCAGCTGTGGATTTATCCCTTCCCATCATGCCATTGGGCCGTACGGTGGCACCATTACCGGTGCGGGCGACACTCAAGTCTTTATATGCAGCCATCAAACGGAGATTACGACAGTTGCTGAGGCGGGGGAGGAGGAAACCATCCCAGGTCCAACCTCCTGGGTTTAATAATATTTGTATTTGAGTGAGATATATTTCAGTCCATATGTTTTACACTGTCTAGGCTCAGAGTTGAGATAACACCTCCAAACTGAGGGAAAGCTTCTCGCTCCAAACAGCAAAATGCCATACTAATTCTACTCCAGGGCCAGAGAAGACATTAGCGCAGTAGGGGTCCAATCAATGACTGACATACCATTTATATGTGATCTGAGAGGCTCTTAGCCTTGACTGTATGGGACACTACCCATCCGTGGGGGAGTGGGGGGGGGGGCGGCACTTACAGCAATAGGTAGCTCATGACAAGTAATACCAAAAGGGGGGTGGGGTGTCTGAGTCTGAGCTTATGCCCTACTGGGTAACTAATATCTAACTAATTCCAATCCAAATGCTCCATACAATTCACAGTTATTGATTGAAACGTATCATCTAGCTTGTGAAATATCTGGAAATAAAAACCTGTTTAAAAAAAGAAATTCTCTATAGTTTAGGCAGCTAAATGGACGCATCATTAATGGCATTTGTCAAAACTGTAAACTGGAGCAAGTGGTTCCAGGCCTGGAGTGTGTGTGTGTGTGTGTGGGGGGGGGGGGGGGGGAGAGAGGTTCCCACAGGCGCATACAGTAGCAGAAGGACATAAACAAGAGATTGCCATGGTAACCAGCAGCAATATGCTTCCTGCCAGACCCCGGTACAGCTGGCCACGTTACAACCAGTTGTAGCCGCTCACACAGCTGCCATTTTCACACACCTCTCTAACACTGGTTATAGCCACCAGGGGGCAGCATGCAGGCCACCAGGGGGCGTGTGGGGGCAGTAAGGTCCAACCCATCAATGATTCCTGGGCTTAAACTCATTATTTCATGATATATACATTTTCATTATTATGAAAGTCAATTGAAGTAAATTCACATTCCCGATGGTATTTGAGCCATTATTACATACATATGTGATTTCAGGGGTGCTATTCAGGGGTGCTATTTGACTTTTCAAATAGCACTTATGTGCAATTTGAGACGAATATTCACAAGATTGATGGAAAGTAAGATAAAATACTATTAAAATCGAGTTCTCTTGTTGATTTAGTATGTAATAAATACCTAATAGCACTCTGTTCAGTTTGTAATCGATCTCAACGTTGGGTCAAATCACTCCACCCCTTTTGTGATGTCGTGCGATTTGACCCAACGTCTCAATCGATTACAAACCTCCATCGTACCATTAGGTACAAGAGTGAATCCTATCGGGGTTGGGTTTATTTTGTTCTTTCTTTGGACGGGGTGGGAGGTGGGTGGAGGATGTGTGATGCCACGCTCTAACTCTCTCTGCTCAGACTGATGCAGTGTACTGATCTATAGGAGAGAGTAGGATTTAATTACTATCTTTGTTGCAGCGTACTGATCTATAGGAGAGAGTAGGATTTAATTACTATCTCTGATGCAGTGTACTGATCTATAGGAGAGAGTAGGATTTATTTACTATCTCTGATGCAGTGTACTGATCTATAGGAGAGAGTAGGATTTATTTACTATCTCTGATGCAGTGTACTGATCTATAGTAGAGAGTAAGATTTAATTATTATCTCTGCTGCAGTGTACTGATCTATAGGAGAGAGTAGGATTTATTTACTATCTCTGATGCAGTGTACTGATCTATAGGAGAGAGTAGGATTTAGTTACTATCAGTGATGCAGTGTACTGATCTATAGTAGAGAGTAAGATTTAATTATTATCTCTGTTGTAGTGTACTGATCTATAAGAGAGAGTAGGATTTAATTACTACAGAAGAAGTGCCTCCTATTGATTAGCTTCAGCAATAATCACTGCCCAGACTGCAGCAGCAGCAGGAGAAGGATGAGAAGGATGAGGAGGAGGGGGAGGGGGAGGAGGAGAAGGAGGAGGAGCAGCAGAGGAGGAGCAGGAGGAGGTGGAGGAGGAGCAGGAAGAGCAGGAGGAGGAGCAGGAGGAGGAGGAGGAGCAGGAGGAGGAGGAGCAGGAGGAGGTGGAGGAGGAGCAGGAAGAGCAGGAGGAGGAGGAGCAGGAGGAGGTGGAGCAGGAGGAGGTGGAGGAGGAGCAGGAAGAGGAGGAGCAGGAGGAGGAGGAGGAGGAGGAGCAGGAAGAGCAGGAGGAGGAGCAGGAAGAGGAGGAGGAGGAGCAGGAAGAGGAGGAGGAGGAGCAGGAGGAGGTGGAGGAGGAGCAGGAAGAGCAGGAGGAGGAGGAGCAGGAAGAGCAGGAGGAGGAGCAGGAAGAGGAGGAGGTGGAGCAGGAGGAGGTGGAGGAGGAGCAGGAAGAGCAGGAGGAGGAGGAGCAGGAAGAGCAGGAGGAGGAGCAGGAAGAGGAGGAGGTGGAGGAGGAGGAGGAGGAGCAGGAGGAGGTGGAGGAGGAGCAGGAAGAGCAGGAGGAGGAGGAGCAGGAAGAGCAGGAGGAGGAGCAGGAAGAGGAGGAGGTGGAGCAGGAGTTACCCTCCAATAAGGAGTGTGTGTGTGGGGGGGCAACCATAGGGCAGGCATCCACCGTAGGGCAACCATAGGGCAGGCATCCACCGTAGGGCAACCATGGGGCAGGCATCCACCGTAGGGCAACCATGGGGCAGGCATCCACCGTAGGGCAACCATGGGGCAGGCATCCACCGTGGGGCAACCATGGGGCAGCCATCCACCGTAGGGCAACCATGGGGCAGGCATCCACCGTAGGGCAACCATAGGGCAGGCATCCACCGTAGGGCAACCATGGGGCAGCCATCCACCGTAGGGCAACCATGGGGCAGGCATCCACCGTAGGGCAACCATAGGGCAGGCATCCACCGTAGGGCAACCATGGGGCAGGCATCCACCGTAGGGCAACCATGGGGCAGGCATCCACCGTAGGGCAACCATAGGGCAGCCATCCACCGTAGGGCAACCATGGGGCAGGCATCCACCGTAGGGCAACCATAGGGCAGGCATCCACCGTAGGGCAACCATAGGGCAGGCATCCACCGTAGGGCAACCATAGGGCAGGCATCCACCATAGGGCAGGCATCCACCGTAGGGCAACCATAGGGCAGGCATCCACTGCAGGGCAACCATAGGGCAGGCATCCACCGTAGGGCAACCATAGGGCAGGCATCCACTGCAGGGCAACCATAGGGCAGGCATCCACCGTAGGGCAACCATGGGGCAGGCATCCACTGCAGGGCAACCATAGGGCAGGCATCCACCGTAGGGCAACCATAGGGCAGGCATCCACTGCAGGGATTAACAGTTCTATTAACACATTATGGTCTCCCTGACAACCACTGTTCTGCTGATCTAATCCCTACTTTGTGATCAGACCTCAACTGACAATGAATTACCACAATGTGACCTACGCCAGAACCAAAAAATGACCAGACGGATATAAATCTTGTGTGATACACAAGTGTAGGTAGAGTCCCATATGCCATGTTATATACAGAGGTGCAGTTATATGTCAGCAATATAATAGGGGGAGGAGGAGGAGGCTATTATCAGGGGTGCTGGGAGGGGTGCTGGTTGGGGGTCTGTCTGTCTGAGTGTGTGTGTTGCGGGGGGGGGGGGAGGGAAAGGAGATGGAGGAGGGAGAAGGGAATATTAATTGTTTCAGAAAGATATCTAGCAGTTTAATACACGTGTGTTAATATTTGTGGGTTTGCGTCTTTTTTTACTGAAATTGTTAAATGTACTAAGGCCAATAATTTTTTTTTTTTTTTTAAAAGTAAACTGTAGCGGCACACAGAGCAAAGCATTATTTTAGTCACGTAACATTGTACAAATAAATGTTCTATTCTCTATAACACCCACAAATATCATTATTATTAGTACCTTAATCATTAATCTTTAATTTAAGATTTTAAAATGCACCATTTCATAGAACAGTCAGTAGACATGTATAACAGATGGATGTAACACGATATAACTATGGCTCTAATTTATACCATTTAATATGGCAGTTATATTTAGTATTTCTAGTCCTAACAGATTAAAACAAATTCACTATAGTAGGCTATACCATAGCATTCCTAATGGTCATGGCTTTGATAACAATGTGTTTGTCCTTCTTTTTGTAAACAACTTTAATTGTGCAGACTCAACATGAGCCACGTATGACTGGAATGAAGGGGCAAGGGGGGGGGGGGGGAGTACATGTGGATATAGCGGTGGCCAGGGTCATACTGGGGTTGTGTACAGTGTTCAAACATACTCATGTGCTGAATAGGCTATATTAGGGATTGTAGGAGTAGAGGACCAGCGGAAGGGGAGAGGGGGGAGACGGTGGGAGAGACAGAGAGAGGGTGGGGGAGGGAGAGACAAAGTGAGAGAGGGGAGAGAAGGAGGGAGAGAGGACAGGGAGAAGACAGAGAAGAGGGAGGGGGGGGGGGAGAAAAAGGGAGAGGCAGAGAGGGACGTGGAGGGAAAGGGAAGGAGAGAGGACAGAGAAGGAGGGAAAGGGAAGGGGAGAGGACAGAGAAGGAGGGAGAGGTAAAGAGAGAAGACAGAGAAGGAGGGAGAGGTAAGGAGAGAGGACAGAGAAGGAGGGAGAGGTAAGGAGAGAGGACAGAGAAGGAGGGACGGGGAGGGAGAGAGAGACAGACAGAGAGGAGGGATGTTGAGAGGACAGGAAGGGGACAGAGAGACAGAGAGGGGGGAGAGATAGACTCAGAGAGGAGAAAGAGGGTAGAGAAGAGAGAGTGAAGAGGAAAGGAAAGAGAGGAAGAGAGAGAGAGAATGAAAACAACTAAATAGTTGTAAGAAGAGCAAGAAAGTACAACCCATGACTGTGTAACACCTGGAGGAGTGCAAAGTGAGACTAGGTTTTAACGCCCTATCAATTTCTAAAGTTCATATTTTCCAACTCTACTGACCTTTACAGTGAAACCAGAATCTCTTCCTCTCTCAACCTACAACAAGCGACGACTACTCTCTCTCAGTTCTCTCCACCCCCCCCCCCCCCCCACCTCTCCCAGCACCTCTATAATGTTCAACCCCACCTATGACCTATAACACGGGTCTGTGAGCTAGGTTTAACATGAGCGATAACTGGACAAATAGATCTATATGTGCGGTCTCCCCATTATTCAATCCACTTGGGCTGACAAACATGAAACCAGGACCACAAACAGAATGGGATGTATATCTTATGTCCTTCCCTCCAAATGACTTCAGTTTTACAAAGTGAAATACTATTCATAATCTTTCCCCTCATCTGAGGTGATGATAATCCTACACATATAATAGTATATTATGTTATTGCACCCCTTCATACAGCATGGGCATGTAATACATATTCTGTTATTGCACCCCTCATGCAGCATGAGCATGTAATACACATCTGTTATTGCACCCCTCATACAGCATGGGCATGTAATACACATACTGTTATTGCACCCCTCATACTGCATGGGCATGTAATACACATTCTGTTATTGCACCCCTCATACTGCATGGGCATGTAATACACATCTGTTATTGCACCCTTCATACTGCATGGGCATGTAATACACATTCTGTTATTGCACCCTTCATACAGCATGGGCATGTAATACACATTCCGTTATTGCACCCTTCATACTGCATGGGCATGTAATACACATTCTGTTATTGCACCCTTCATCACCATCATCTGCTAGTTCCACTGCTATGTTCTGGGTTGTCTTACCTATACACAGAGTGTCACACAGGTGTAGTTCATTAGAGGGGGGGGGGGGAAACAATATTCTCAGTCAAAGCTAATGGAAAAAAAGAAAAAAAGAAAGAAATTACCAGTACAGTTATACAAATCGAGCAGGTCAACAAAAGTGTATTACTGAGATTTACAATCAGAAATAAAGAAAAAAGAAAAACAAATTATCTTAAAAACCTACAAAGAAGTTAAGATCAAGTGCAGAATGAGGAGCATCGTCATACTACATCAGAAATAGACATACGGGCGTCAACATACTCATTATCAAGACAATCCATGAAAAGAAAGATTTATCAGTATAATAATAGTTACAACGTTCCATAATCACCCATGTGAGGGTAAACGCACCAACTAGCAAGGCACAAATGAAAAGCACAAATCACAAATCAAAAACAACCAAGTACAAGCACAGTGAGACCAGAATTACAAGTCGGGACAATTCCCCAGGCCAAGAAGAGCACCAGGAAGAGCCCAAACCCCATTAAGATTATGTTCATCGTCGTTAAACAGTTTTTGCAGCAACCCAATCAGACAAATTTTAAATTTATCAGGGTCATTCTGAACTTTTATTCGAGGGGGTAGGGTATTCCAAATGATTTTCACCTTTCCAAATAGGCTCCTCCTTATACTCTCCTTGGCCCAGTCATCCACCTCAACACGAGCAGGATCTCTTAATATGTAGGGTCCCCTTATCTCTGTCAACAAACTTTTAGACACAAAGAATAAATTCATGAACCTCCCCAACCTTCTATAACACAGGGGCAGTAATTTCGCAGACTTGTGAAGAGCCACATTACCAACCCTACAGGCACCCCGTCTGGTCCGAGGGCAGTTAATAATTCTGAGAGCATTATTCTGAACTAACTGGAACCTCCTTAAGTTTTGTTGGTTGGCCAGGTCAATTAGTATGCCACCATACTCTAGCGTTGGTAATATAAAGGACTTGTAAATCAAGAGAGCTATATCTCTAGGTACAAAATGTCTAATCAAACACAGGCGCCTACAGAGAAGATTCGCTCTATTACAAGCTGAGCTAATGTGATTTACCATACTCAGGCGGCAATCTAGGGTGTAACCAAGATATTTAAGAGTAATGTAATACACATTCTGTTATTGCACCCCTCATACAGCATGGGCATGTAATACACATTCTGTTATTGCACCCCTCATGCAGCATGAGCATGTAATACACATTCTGTTATTGCACCCCTCATACTGCATGGGCATGTAATACACATTCTGTTATTGCACCCCTCATGCAGCATGAGCATGTAATACACATTCTGTTATTGCACCCCTCATACCGCATGGGCATGTAATACACATTCTGTTATTGAACCCCTGATACAGCATGGGCATGTAATACACATTCTGTTATTGAACCCCTGATACAGCATGGGCATGTAATACACATTCTGTTATTGAACCCCTGATACAGCATGGGCATGTAATACACATTCTGTTATTGCACCCCTCATACAGCATGGGCATGTAATACACATTCTGTTATTGCACCCCTCATACTGCATGGGCATGTAATACACATACTGTTATTGCACCCCTCATACTGCATGGGCATGTAATACACATCTGTTATTGCACCCTTCATACTGCATGGGCATGTAATACACATTCTGTTATTGCACCCTTCATACAGCATGGGCATGTAATACACATTCCGTTATTGCACCCTTCATACTGCATGGGCATGTAATACACATTCTGTTATTGCACCCTTCATCACCATCATCTGCTAGTTCCACTGCTATGTTCTGGGTTGTCTTACCTATACACAGAGTGTCACACAGGTGTAGTTCATTAGAGGGGGGGGGGGGGGTGCATGTGTGGCACTGGTATCAGCCAGGTGTGGTATCAGCCAGGTGTGGAGGGCTGTGTACCTGGCAGTCCTCCATACAGTACATAGGCACCCCAACACCTCCCCCCTACTCTGCCACCCCTATATATGTAAGTTCAGCCAGGTGTGAGGGATTGGGATTGGGTTGTGTACCTGGCAGTCCTCCATACAGTACAACTACATAGGCACCCCCACAACACCTCCCCCCTCCTCTGCCGGCCCCCACCCTCCCCACCCCACCACCCCTATATGTAAGACAGGTTGGCTGGCACCACTAACATCTTATTCTGCCTTACAATGTGGAATACGGGTTCACACTTAAAGCTGTATATGCTGCTATATTATCCTCTCATTAGGACAAGAAATATCCTACCAAATTTACTCCAAATGATATCATTATGGGGCTGAATTTAAGACTGCAAACTAGCGCAGTGAAAGTTTAGCCTATTATATCAGATTAAGAATTTATCAAGATTTTTTCCGAAAACGGGTTATAAATTGTGGAATTAGGGAGAGATTTGGACATTTGGGAAAGTTTTCAAAAAAAATGATTTCATTAAGAATATTGAGATTGTATGAATGTTTAATTGTTAGAATATGAAAATAATAAAATAATGCTGCGGCCACCAGAGATCACGAGTCGTGCGTCTCACCGCAGGCAGCAGCAAGCAGGAGGAGACCAGGTGAGTGCACTACCAATATTGACCTGTCTACCAGCCTTATCACCTACTGGAGGACGCCTACCTTTAGCCATGGCGACCACATTATACAGGTCAGCCTCCAGTGCAGCTGGTATTGGACCACCATAGGGTATCAGAGCTACTGTGTTAGGACTGAAGCCATGACTGGAGTGTAAAGGAGGCAGGAAAAGCTGGAGCAGACTCGCTAAAATAGAGCAGTACACTCTGTTTGAGACCTACTTAGAGTAAACATCAAAGTGACCCAATGGAAACCCTACGGCGAGCCGCTCCAAGTAGCTCTCAAATAGAATGTAAACGTGATGGTTAGAGTTGGGCAGGAGGAGGAGGAGGAGGCAGTTTATGGTGGAGAGAGAAGGCAATGGTCAGAGGGGACCCGGTGACATTTACATGTGGCAGTACTAGGGCTGTTGTAGTGAGCCTGGAGGTGGGACAGGGGTGGGGGGTGGGGGGAGGGGGGAGGGGGAGTTGATGACAGGGGAGGAGAGACAGGGAGACAGAGGGGGAGGGGGAGGGAGAGCGACAGGGGGAGGGGAGACAGACAGAGGGGGAGGGGGAGACAGGGGGAGGGAGGGGAAGACAGAGACAAGAGGGAAAGGGGAGACAAGAGACGGAGGGGGAGGGGGAGGGAGAGCGACAGGGGGAGGGGAGACAGACAGAGGGGGAGGGAGAGACGGGGGAGGGAGGGGAAGACAGAGACAAGAGGGAAAGGGGAGACGGAGGGGGAGACAGAGGGGGAGGGGAAGATAAGGGGAGGGGAGACAGACATAGGGGGAGGGGGAGGAGGACAGGGAGACAGAGACAGAGGAGGAGGGGGGAGTGTAATCTTATATCCAGTATTTTGTTTGTAAATTGGTGAAATAAGTTAAAATAATATAATTAACGTGAATAACATGGTTCTGTGCCTTCATTACACACAGTCGCCCCCTGGTGGCTGGACATGGAGACATTCTTACAGACATGTTACTATAAATAGCGCAGTCATGACCAGTAAAGGTCAACTAGACCAGCTGCTTTTATACAGGCTAGCACAACTAGACCTAAAGACCTACAGCACACAGTAGGGTCTGTATACACTATAGACCTACAGCACACAGTAGGGTCTGTATACACTATAGACCTACAGCACACAGTAGGGTCTGTATACACTATAGACCTACAGCACACAGTAGGGTCTGTATACACTATAGACCTACAGCACACAGTAGGGTCTGTATACACTATAGACCTACAGCACACAGTAGGGTCTGTATACACTATAGACCTACAGCACACAGTAGGGTCTGTTCCAGGGTCTTGTTCCAGATTTATATAGACTATCATAGTTAGTGCCTCAAAGTACCCATATATGCCTGAATAAATTGCAAAAGTTGAAGTTTGAGGTTGTGGTGTCTTTATTTATTTAATATTATAGTTATTGACCCATGCCTTTACACCCAGGAGGCGCCACCGTCCCCTCACAACAATACCCGCCCTCTGGTGTCCCTTGTACTAACTTGGTTACCATGGTGATGACATCTCCTGTACTGGTTGACCTTGAGTCAAGGTCATATAGAGAGGAAGCCGTACTTACCTACAAAGACAAAGACAACAATATAAGTATAAGTATAACATAATATAGCTTTCAAATGTACAATTATACACATTATGTTATTTTTACAATTTTCCTTTTCAAATGAGCCAATAAACCGGCAAATACAGATGAAATGTATGAGACTGAGACATAAATATGAGGTGGGGGTTAATATATGGATCAGGTAATGCTGAAATGTACATCCACCCAGTTATAATTGGAGATAATCAGTGAATGGGATACAAAGTAGCCTTGTAACGCATGGATTGGATACCAACACTGGAGACACTGCGCCACTCAAACTGACATTCTCTCTGCTTCTAACAAACTGATGTATTGGAAAGAGAGTGTGTGTCTGTGGGGGGAGAGGGGGGATTGGGAGATAGAGTTGAGTGTCAGACAAGGGTCAGAGAAGGGAGAGAAGGGAATAAGACTCAGACTAACCCTCACTTTATTTCCTACCCACCCACACCCACCCACCCTGCCATGTTTCCCTTGGAAAGGCCATGTAACTAACTGTTAACCAGCATGCTGCCTGATCCTTGATAAGTACAGGGGTGGCAAAGGCCAAACCCTAATGTAAGCACCTGGATAAAAAAAAAGATTCTTGTTAGAAGTTGGTTGTGTTCCCACTACACTCCAAAGCGAAACGAAGCAAAGCAAATTCTAGAATCCACCTCAGTTAGGGGGATTCCACCTCAGTTAGGGGGATTCCGCCTCAGTTAGGGGGATTCCACCTCAGTTAGGGGGATTCCACCTCAGTTAGGGGGATTCCGCCTCAGTTAGGGGGATTCCGCCTCAGTTAGGGGAATTCCACCTCAGTTAGGGGGATTCCACCTCAGTTAGGGGGATTCTACCTCAGTTAGGGGAATTCCACCTCAGTTAGGGGGATTCCACCTCAGTTAGGGGGATTCCGCCTCAGTTAGGGGGATTCTGCCTCAGTTAGGGGGATTCCGCCTCAGTTAGGGGGATTCCACCTCAGTTAGGGGGATTCCACCTCATGTAGGGGAATTCTAGCATCCACCTCATGTAGGGGAATTCTAGCATCCACCTCATGTAGGGGGAATTCTAGCATCCACCTCATGTAGGGGGAATTCTAGCATCCACCTCATGTAGGGGGATTCCACCTCAGTTAGGGGAATTCTAGAATCCACCTCATGTAGGGGAATTCTAGCATCCACCTCATGTAGGGGGAATTCTAGCATCCACCTCATGTAGGGGAATTCTAGCATCCACCTCATGTAGGGGAATTCTAGCATCCACCTCATGTAGGGGAATTCTAGCATCCACCTCATGTAGGGGAATTCTAGCATCCACCTCATGTAGGGGAATTCTAGCATCCACCTCATGTAGGGGAATTCTAGCATCCACCTCATGTAGGGGAATTCTAGCATCCACCTCATGTAGGGGAATTCTAGCATCCACCTCATGTAGGGGAATTCTAGCATCCACCTCATGTAGGGGAATTCTAGAAGACAATTCTATTAGCTTCGCTTTATTGTTAATTATTATTTCTGCTAGTGTAAGAAGAACCGATGTGAATCATATCATAATGACAGTAGTGTGAACAGAGGGACTGGTACAAAGCACACCAATGCACATTATGTAGTAATTTGAACAGAACCAATTTAAAAAATCAGTTCCCAATGCTTTGATTTGCTTTGATACAGTTTGCATTGGTTGTGTAGTGTGAAAGGCGTACAATAATGCTACTGAGAAAAATACAATTCTAGGCAGCAGCAATTCTGTGCCCACCGGCCCTATCCATGTGAGTAGAGGAGCACTGTAACTAGCCCCACTACAGTAACCTCTAGCCTCCCTCCAGCCCTCCTCCAACACGGCACTACTGCCTCTACTCAGCTGGTGTCGGCTCCAATCTAGTGACACGACCAGCCTGTACACGGCCACATCTTGCCTTTAGTCTTCAACAAGCAGCAACATGTTCATGGGTCAGATTTTCAGAAAATGTACAATTCGTCTTCACCAATCCCCTCAAATAACCCACATTTAAGACAAAAAATGAGCTTCAAAATGCAGTTTAACATAACAGAACTGATACTTTAAATCAATGCGATACCAAATATACTCAGATATACCTGGTATCCTTCATTTTTCAGCCTAATTTAGGAGAATTTACTAAATGTGTAGAGCTGCGAATTGTACATTTTCTGAAAATCTGACCCTCATGGTGGAGTATATACCACAGGTTTACTGTATCAAGCATACACACAGTGGAGCAAGAGATCTAGTGAAGTCATGTAATTATTTCAATCCACAGTAGGGCTTGTTTACTTGCCCGGGGCAACTAAAAAATGTCCCTGGGCAAGTAAAATTAATGTTAGTTGCCGGATTGGGCAAGTGAAAATCTCTACGGTAGTATTTCAAACCCCCTACTTACAATGAAACAAGATATATACAGATCAGTGTGATTTCGTTTATAGTTCTGCAAATAAATTTGGGCAAGTGAAAAATGATGTGGGCAAGTAAATCTTGGCTGCCACTTGCCCAATGGGGCAGGGTTTTGTTGAGCCCTGCACAGACAGAAGGTGGTAAAGGGGCGGGGGAACAGGAGCAGAAAGAAGAGAAAGGAGCAGGAGGAAGAAGAGAAAGGGCAGTGTGCAACATAACCCAGAGACCGACGCAAAGGTCTCCATTGAATTTTCGTCGGTCTCTGAGATTGATATTTGTCAGGGCCCGACGGTCTCCAATGAAATATCCAAGTGATAAAATGTTCAAACTGCTCTGGACCACGGGAACCCTATCTATGACCCAGTCTCTGTAAAATCTTTTCGGTCTCCACTGTTACAATTTGCCATAGACCGACGGTCTCTCATCTCCCCCACCTGGAGTAATAGAGCTGATAAGTGATCAATGCCCCCCGGATACCCCCCATCTCCAGGGCCTGCCCGGAGGTGGTAGGTAAGGTAGGGGGGTTGGCACATGCACGCTGGCAGGGTCTTATACATGATGCTATTGGCACAGTACCAACCAACATTTGCCCTTTTCCCCCTCAGCCCCCGGGGCCGCCCCTTTGCATGTAAGGCACCGTTTAGCCTTCTCCCTACACCACAGGCACCAGTCCTACATGATCTCATGCAAAACACTGATGGCAAATTTGTATATTCCTATAATAATTGTGGTTTTTTTTCATCTTTTTTTTGTAGTCTTATATTAATTACATTTACCATTTTGGTACCTGAAATGACACTGAACTATGAATATAAATATTAAAATGATATTATTTATTGAACAGTTGGTGTGCAACGTTCAGTCTGTAATATAGCAGTCATCTGTACATCCTACCTGAACCTTGTATTCAGCTTAATTATACTTTATTTTCTTTGGTTGGAAGAACCACTTTTTCTTTTTTTTTCGGGGGGGGGGGGGGGGGGAGAGAGAGGTTGAAACAACCACTGATTTGGGGGGAGGGAGGAGGTTAGAAGAGCCACTGATTTTGGGGAGGAAGGAGGTTGGAAGAACCCATAATAGGAGGGGGGAAGAGGTTGAAACAACCACTGACTTGGGGGAGGGAGGAGGTTGGATGAACCCCTGATTTGGGGGGAGGTTGGATGAACAACTGATTTGTCCACCAATGTCCAAGGCCTCAGGCACTGTCTGTTATTCCATACAAATCAAACAAATCTCCCTCTCTATATACAAATGGAAGAGAAGAGAGCAGGCCTCATATTGTCAAGAATATGTATTTTTATTACCTAAATGCTTACAAGAATCATTGGAAGATACGGCAAGAGCTTGTATCAAAGGGTCTATAAGTACAGGGGGGGGGATACATTATACACTAGTCTGACCTGGTTCCTACAACTGGCCAGCCATCAAGAATCAACTGGCCCAGCCATCAAATATTCACACACACTAAATAACACAGCCTGGGGCCGGGGGGGGGGGGGGGCAACTGTTACTGCTTATAACAAGGCATAAATAATCTCTCACTATCTATTTATTATATATGTCCTCTTTTAGGCTGGCAGACCTGGTCTGTACAGTCAGGTTCAGAAGTCTGACAGAAGGCAGATTTGGACCCCTGAGTCTCAGGGGGTCATTAACACTTTAGCATTAGTCGTCTTAGCCTTGTGGTTAAGCTTATCGCTGGATGTGGAATCGAGGAATGTGGGTGTCTGGATAGGACTGTGTAGCTAGAAGCATGCCTATGTTGGTTTAAATGTGTTTATTCAGCCAAGAGAGATATTATGTTTTTTTTATTTCAATTAAAGGCCAGACATTTAACAACGAAAACAATTCAACTGTAAAGACATATTGTCCTCCATGGACGTACTTCATACGTTGCCTGTTGTGATACACTTTTCTCAGAATTAGCTGATGGGAAAAAGCAAAGCGTAGGATTTGTTACAGCAATTGTAGTTTAACAAATACATGTTAAAGTGGTACAAAGAAGGTTTTCAAGATATTATAAATTATCCAGAAAATTCCGCTTTAACAATAAAATGTTTTTTATGAGGATGTTAACTGATTAACAGGGACTAATGGTATAACTTCTTCCACACATCAACAAAGAAAAATCGCCGTTCTATAGTTATCCTGCAATAAACTATATAGAAATAATTCTCACAACAGAGGTAAGTAAATGAGGGTGGGAATGGTGAGGATTCTGTGATGTAGAGTCATGCACCAGGTATCATATATTCAGTAACTATAGACGGCGACAATAGCCAGGCATTTAGTGCCCCATTCTCACATTTCCACACACCAACTACAGGCTCCTGCCTCATAACATGGCCAGAAACACGGATTTTATACCAAATGTCAGAATTCAGCTTTGTAACAACATTTAGTAGGCTTGTAAGACTTCCCCCCTGTTTAAATATGTTTACACCTACTGAAAGGCTACACAGCCCCCACAATAAATGTGGAAAAACAGAAACATGATATGTGTGCTTTGTTTGATTAAAATTTATCTTAGATGTATTTCTCTTGTATGTATTATGTAAACACTTTATATGTTATTGTTGTAGTGAAGTAGAAGGTTCTGTCGGAAGAACTGTCAAGGCAAGAGATGTGTGACCCATTTTTTCCTTGTATGCCATGTGTACAAAACGTTTGGAGAAAATAAAGTTTCAATATATATAACCAGGTCAGACTGGGAGAACCTGCTCCCGGATCACATATGATAATGCCAGAACAGAACACAGCAAAATAATGAAGTCTGAGAACAGAACCCATAGATTCATGAAGAATGGAGGAAGTACCAACAATTCTTTATTTTTAATGTCCAAATGTTCCATTGTACAGTGCCGCTACAAGAGCAAAGAGAGCAATAAATGGCCGCCATTTTATTTGTTGATTCAGGGGGGAAGGCAGCTTTTGGCAATATATGCGTGAGATTTCCAGAAAATGTACAATTGGCAGCTGTACACATTTAGTAAATTCTGCTAAATTAGGCTGTAATGTGGTCAACACTAGGTAAATTCGAGTATATTTAGCATTGCATTGATTCTAGCAATCTATTTGGTTAAGTTGAACTGGATTTTGAACTTTATTCTCGTCTGAAATTTGTGTTATTTGAGAGGATTGGTGAAGGCAAATTGTACATTTTCTGAAAATCTGACCCACATATCTAAATTGTAGGCGTTTAAAGCACATTATGTAAGAAGGGTAAGAATGGTGGGAGGTTGTTTTCAGGGCTGTTGTTGTAAATAGCTTAGTTTAGCTCCTTCTTGGTACAAAGGCTCAGCCCTCAACAATGGTGTGCTTCAGTGTACAGCACTATTACATAACCAGCTCCCATGGTGCCAGCCAATTAACCTCACTATTTGTATTATTTATATTTGAAAATACCTCATTTTGTGCATTATTTCTATTTGAAAATACCTTATTTTCTGTATTATTTCTATTTGAAAACATCTATTTTCTGTATTATTTCTATTTGAAAACATCTATTTTCTGTACTGTTTCTATTTGAAAACACCTCACTATGTGTATTATTTCTATTTGAAAACACACCATTCTCTGTATTACCAGTAGTAAGTCCAAATAAAAAGTGCAAAAACTCAAAAAATTCAACACAAGTCATAAGCAAAACACAATTGAAATTCAGACGGTTGGCAGAACCCCTCCCAACATTTTCTGTATTAGTTGTCTATATATGTATAAGTTCTTACCACAAGCAATGATTGCAACATTTAAAGTACAATATCATAGCTTTAAAAACTTCATTAACCCTCTTAAATAAGTTTTTGATGAATAAGGTTAAAATGATATGTATTCTTTACTTATAAATAGTGATATAAGCTATCAGTTTGGGGTCTATAACATTGGTTTCAGTAGTTAACATATGTTATGTCCCTTTAGGTTTGGGGTCTATAAGGGTCGATTTTTCTTTGATGTTGATGTGTGGAAGAAGGAATACCATTAGTCCCTGTTAATCAGCCCCCGTGTACTCACATAGGGAGCATGTAGGCCAATTACAGTAACTCGGACGCCATTGTTAGAAGTGAGAAACAGGACTCCCCTTCACCTTCAGGCAAATTTAAAACTTACAAGCGGCCATAAATATGCCCAGAATTTAAGACTCTTTAAGGTCTTAACTTTTAAAACAAAGCTGGTGAGATGGCTAAGTCTTTTAAAGATAAAAAGTGAAAACTCCCTCGTCTCCCTCAATAACCCTCTGTAAATTTAATATTTAAACTTTATTGGTCGGGACCGTAGGTGAAAAGCACAAACCAAATCTTTCAAATCGGGTAAAAAAAGGACCAACAAAAGATGGCTGTTTTTGATCCCTCTATCTGCACTCATGCCAAGCACATATTGAAAGTTTAATGGCCGTGGATTGGGGGAATAAAAACTTCCTTTCATCCAGCTTAAAATGGCCGCCATGTCACGCGATGCCCACTGACCCGTGACTGTAGGGGTCAAGGTCACCTGGGTCTCAATATATGTATTTACATGCAGCAGGGGAGTGAGGGATTTATTGGTTGTTGTTGAAACTTTTATTTATTGTTGTGATACGGTCGGTGGATCTATACCCCCTACATAGGGAGGGTTTCAAGCCCTATCAGACACTGGTGAAAAAGGGAGAGAGGGAAGGAGAGGAGAGATGGGGAGTGAGAAGACAGAGAGACAGAAACAGAGGACAGCAAGAGGAGAGAAACACAGAGAGAGGGAAAGTAAGAGAGAAAGAAGAGAAAAAAGAGAAAGAGAGAAAGAGAGAGAGAGAGAGAGAGAGGCGAGAAGGAGAGGACATGGAGAGAGAGAGAGGAGATAGAGAGGCGAGAGAGAGGGAGAGGGAGAGAGAGAGAGGACAGAGAGGAGAGAAAGAGAGGACAGAGAGAGAGAAGAGAGGAGAGAGAGGCGGGGAGAGAGGCGAGGTGAGGGAGAAAGAGGAGAGGAGAGAGAGAGGGAGGAGAGGAGACCCACCAGTAATAGCCAGGGCAGGGGTTACATAACCAAGCTTACACAGCTAATGAATACACGCTACTTAATAACCTTTCTTACCCCGCCCCAGGACTAATATTAGCTCCATAAATGGACTCCTACTGATCTACCTATAGTTAGAGTGACTCTGTCTGATCCACTTGGGTCAGATCGTCAGAAAATGTACAATTGGCAGCTCTACACATTTAGGAAATTCTGCTAAATTAGACTGAAAGATGATGAATACCAGGTATATCTGAGTATATTTGGTATCGCATTAATTTAAAGTATCAGTTCTGTTAGGTTAAACTCCATTTTGAAGCTCATTTTTGTCTTAAATGTGGGTTATTTGAGGATTGGTGAAGGTGAACTATACATTTTCTAAAGATCTGACCCAATTCCACTAAAGGCTAGGGACCACACGTACTGCCGAGATCTGTACAAGAAGTCCTCCTCCTATATCAGGGGAAGGCTGCAACTTACATTTACGGGTCAGATTTTCAGAAAATGTATAATTCGCCTTCACCAATCCTCTCAAATAACCCAAATTTCAGACGAAAATAAAGTTTAAAATACAGTCTAACCTAACCGAATAGATTGCTAGAATCAATGCAATGCCAAATATACTCGAATTTACCTGGTATTGACCAAATTGCAGCCTAATTTAACATCATTTACTAAATGTGTACAGCTGCCAATTGTACATTTTTGAAAATCTTACCCTTACACGACAAGACGCCCCAAATAAGTGATACATCAAACAGTAGAAGCCTTTCTCTTATTGACCAGATCAATAAATCCAGACATTAGCAGCTACATATGTAGCCACACACAAGCTATATATATAGCCACACACAACTGACAAGGACACATGCATGCACTGACATAGGGTCGCCGCTATCTCACTGTCGTATGTAGGCTTTTTATCTTTATAAAGACTCAGCTACAAGGCTGCTGCTACACCTGTGTTTATACCTGTACAAGGGTTAAACATCCCATCATGATACATATGTCATACCATCATGATACATATGTTATACCATCATGATACATATGTTATACCATCATGATACATATGTTATACCATCATGATACATATGTTATACAAGGATTATTAAACATCAGGGGATTTTTTACTTCAAACCTTTGCCCCCTGAATCACTGTTTGCGACCGACCATGGCCGTTTGCGACCGGCCATGGCCAAATATACAGCTTATAATTGTATTGCGCTGTCTCCGTTCCATGTGCAGCAGCTGTTGTTTTGCTGAGAAGGAAGGAAGAGTTGGTTATACTGGCCCTGTTTCTCCTATGGCTGATTGCAAAGAGCGACTCAAAGGTTGACAGGTCCTTGTCATAAATAGAAAGTAAAAAATCCCCCACTTTTCCCTCCCCTTAAAGGAGGAAATAAGGAATCACATGTCAACTACTTTTCGGACAGACTATACTAACTATAGACGACATACTATGGATCCACTAATAACTCTGGATTAAGAATGACATCAATAGGTAGCTTTAGCTTCATTGGCCTCTATGATAACTCTGGATTCAGAATGACATCAATACAAGTCCCCTATTCATTATAAATCAGGATTCAGAATGGCACCAATACAAGTCCCCTATTCTTTACAAATCAGGATTCAGAATGACACCATTGAAAAGTGGTAATAAATAGTGGAATTTTGGGGGAGATTCAACAGTTTTATGAAGTTGTAAAAAATCCAGTATGTGCATTAGCAGGTGTATTTACTGGTATAAATAAAGTGCTGTGTTTAGGCCACTACTCAAGTGTTGCAGTAATCAATATGTTGCTAACCAGGCAGTAACACTGGCACTCAGCCATACACAGTGCAACCACTGCTTTCATCCACTTTTTATTATTTTATAAGTTTTTTATTCTAACCAACATATGGCAATCTCAGCTCCCTGCAGCAGCAGCAGCAGCAGCAGCTGGCTAGAACTGTTCTACGGCGCTGGGTTTATATCCATGAATAAATAGAGAGAATGGAACAAGCCGGCAGTAATCGAAAATTTATTGGACGAGATTCGTCCAAGTAAACTTGATACCATAGGCAGAGTGCTTACACAGAAGGATCAAGTCCAATAAATGTTGTGGATGCAAGTTGGGGTATTCATAATTGAGGGAAAATGTTCTGAGGTGTTGATGCTTTTTGAGGTAAATAAACCAAGGTAAGACACTACAATATATGCTTTACAAAGTATATATTTAGCTGAAAGTATTATGCATAGACATATATATACATGTTCGAAATGAAAGCTGCTGTCACCCACACTCACTACCGTCGGCCGGGCTGCGAGCCCCTGCTCCCGGTAGCAGTGCAGGGGGAGCGCCCTAGTTGCACCGTACTCACTGCCCTCCGCTAGCAGAATTCCGCTCAACTCCCGATGGTATCCCAGACATGGCGAAAACTTTAGAACTTTCACCGAACAGTCGGACTGGTGAAAAGGAACTTTCATCAGTCCTCCAAAGGTTTCACTGGTCCTCCAAAGGTTTCTCTAACGTTTCATACAATTTTTTCACCAGACAATCGGACTGGAGAAACTTTACTTTCACCGGTCCGACTTGTCTTTCAACGGTCAAGGACCGCGGTCCGGCAGGTTTCGCCATGTCTGGTATCCCTCCACCGAGTTGCTAGCAGAACCTTGGCTGACGAGGGGGTGACTCAGGCCGCCAGTAGTACATAGCTCTCCCATATATTCCAATGCAAGGTTTGGGTCTACTATTGGGTAGATGGACATGCTATTCAGTCAGTCCATTAACGATTAATCTTTTTAGAAGTTTTCATCGGTAATTTGAGAGACATATGGGAAATTAATTACACATTTTGGTAATAATGGGATTGAAGGAAATCCGTCAACTGAAGGACAACTTGCATCCCTGTACAACGGCGAGTTCCATTCTATATTTATCATATGTGCATAAAATTTGATCATATGTTTTCAGATATCACTGAAAAAATATTAAGGAAGTCTCAGAGAGCCCCGCTGCCAGCCCTGTTAGTAGGCCTACAACGGTGCCCACTGTGTGATCATGCAGGACTTAGGCCTACAGATATTGTTGAATTAAAGCCTTCATATCGCGGCCATTTCTTGAGCTACATTAATAAAAACTTATATCATTCGATAGAGAATTTTTAATGCTCTATTTAATGATGTGGTTTTTATTATGTATTTCTATAACCATAGTACCAGAATCACGGCTGGATTACCGATCGCGGGGATTTGTTTACAGGCTTCGCAGAGAGCCAAAGCTCCGCGAAGCATATCAACAGAGCTATTTTTAGAGAACTACATTTTTATAGTATGCATACTATATGAATATTTTTATAGCACCCCGCTTATTGCCCCCCTTAAGAGGGATGCACATATCTAGATAGACACAGCGGTGGGCGGAAGACCATGATTATTCTGTATCGAATTATCATCTGTGAGCCGATTTCTCAATGTTAATGTCCTCAATTGATTATCAGAAGTTCATTGTACAATGTACTTGTTTGTTGATAACTCAACTGTCGTTATTACAGAAGATGTGCTGTATAAAAATATTAAATTAAAAAAAAATCAAAAAAATCACTATCTCATCATCAGAAATCAATGTATTTCTCAGTATATTTAATATTTTAGTGTTAGTTCAGCAAGTTTGTATCAATATATATTTATGTTCACAGTTTATATGTGGCATGAGAAATTAACTGTATCATGAGAACGTATCTAAAGAAAGACAGGGGGACAGGGAGACAGAGAGACAGGGGGAGGGGAGACAGGGAGACAGAGGGGGAGGGTAACTATTGTTATGCTGCAAGAATTTCTAGATGTGCATTGGGTGTTTGACACACCTCCAACATTGATGAAGCTTATAATGCAGTAGTGTGCAGCCAGTTGTATCACCCATGTTCCCACCTGCCGGACTTTCAGTGCAGGCAGGTGGATTTCCTGCGGTGACTTGTCACTGTACACTTCTGGTCATATTACTTGGTTATGGTTCATTTTCATGTTCATATTCTTATAAAATACCTTGCTACTGTTGGTCATTATACTACACACTCAGTGTGTGTAAGCAGGGACCATGATATTAATGTTCTTTATAGTAATATACACTCTATACACGTCCAGCCATGGGCAGCAGACATGGTAAAAACTTTAGAACTTTCACCAGAGATTTGGACCGGTGAAAAGGATCTTTCACCGGACTTCCTTAGTTTTCACCAGTCCTTCAAATGTTTATCCATTGTTTCCTACACATTTTTCACCAGACAGTCGGACTGGTGATACTAAAATTTCATCGGTCCCACATGTCTTTCAACGGTCAAGGACCGCTGTCGGACAGGTTTCGCCATGTCTGAGGCAGTAAACATCAAAGCCCTCTACGGTTGTAACTCTATGGCACGCCGCTGCCTACAGGATGAGTATAGAGTGTATGTACACTCTATGTACTACATGCTACGTTGGCACTTGGTAGAGAAGTCTGTTACTGCATCCAGGTGTGTCATGAGCTGGCACTGGCACACAAAGCTACACTCCAGGGTTCTTACCTGGGTACATAGGGGTATGGGGGAGGGGGGGAGGCGGGGGTAGAGGTAAGGAGGGGGAGACTTGGATGGTGCCAATCTGTCTTGTATGTCAGGCTTAAACATGTTTTACAACCTCTAAAACCTGTCTCTCTTTAACTTCCCCCCATCCCCCCTTCGCTCTAAATCCCCTTCCCTCCATCTATCTCCCTATGACATCCCCTAAATGCCCCAACCCCCACCCCTCTATCTACCTATAACCTCCCCTCTCCCCCATCCCCCACCCCTCTTCCCTCTTAAGTTTCCTCTAAAACTCATGCCATATTTATATGACGTACATATCCAGGTGGAGCAGTATGACAATATAGCAATCAATAATTCACCTCCACCACCTCCTCCTCCCGTACAGAGCTACCTCTACCTGCTCTACACCCCCTCCCCCCATGTCACCTATAGATCTGCTCATTACATAAACATCACAAACAAATATATGGGTCAGATTTTCAGAAAATTTACAATTGGCAGCTCTACACATTTAGTAAATTCTCCTAAATTAGGCTGGAAAATGAAGAATACCGGGTATATCTGAGTATATTTGGTATCGCATTGATTTAAAGTATCAGTTCTGTCATGTTAAACTGCATTTTTTGGAGCTCATTTTTTGTCTTAAATGTGGGTTATTTGAGGGGATTGGTGAAGGCGAATTGTACATTTTCTGAAAATCTGACCGACATCCCACTTTTCAGGTTTAGGTCAGGCAACACACTTGTTCCCTTTAACTACTTCTGGGTCAGACCACAGACACAAAGTTTATGTCAAATGATAATACTGTATAATAATATGATTTATTCTATTTCATTAAACTAAAGGAAAGACCAGTAAGTGTCAGATCTGTAATGATTTAATTTTAAGCCAAGCTGTGACACAGAATCATCAATGAGACATTATACTAGATTACATTGGGGCTGGTTATGTACATACATGAATCCCGATGTGTATCAGGGTTGAAAAAATCTCCTGAGGACAACCACTTTTTAAAATATGATTGTCTGACATATATATATGACAATATGTGGTTGTCCACTCACACCAATGAAAGGTGAAAGGCCCAAATATTCATTTTTGGTTGCGGACAACCGGGCTGCGGGATTTTTCCAACCCTGAGTTTTATATCTATCTGCACCACCGCTGAGCTGGGACACACAGAGATCAATGATATGATCCAGAGTTATTGCTAGGCACAGACATATATTATTTAAATATAAAAAAAAACAATATAATGATTGTAATAAAATAGATTTGTATCATCATCCAGATCTGCAGCAATGGCTGTGGGCTGCTGTGGTCGGACAGATCAATGAGTTAGTCTATGCAAGTAGCGGGGAGCTGGTAGAAGGCTATAACATTATATATAGGTACACCCCCCCCCACCCCATAGTCATACATCTCCATAGCAACGCTGTAAGCTTTCCACTTTGATGCCAGAAGGTGAATAGGCAGCTGATAAGAGCTATCAGTGTGTCCTGTATGTAAGGTTATATCAGTGTATCACTATATATGGTAGACTATATATGAACATGTTTACATATATATGGGATAAATTATTTAGTACTGGGGGTAGAGAGGAGAGGCACTAAAATAGTACAGGGTGTGAGAGAGAGGAAGAACAGAGAGAAAGGAAACAAGAGGAGAAGGTGTGTGTGAGGGAGGAAGAGATAGAAGGACAGAGACAGAGGAGAAGGTGTGTGTGAGGGAGGAAGAGATAGAAGGACAGAGACAGAGGAGAAGGTGTGTGTGAGGGAGGAAGGACAGAGACAGAGATAGAGTTAAATGTGAGGACAGTACCAGGCAGCACTAGCCCCCCCCCCCTTACACTTACCCCCCCCCCCCCCCCACCACTAGTCAATCCAATGCTGGATGCCAGCACCAACACAAGACACAACAATAGCAGGGAAATCCCCCACATCACAATCAGCTGCCATCCGCGAGTTGGGGCGGGGGGGGGGGGGGGGCTGGATTGGGGTGGGGGGGGGGGGGGGGAAGATCAGCTCTATGGACCAATGTCTTCTCATTAACGAGACCTGTTCTTCTATTATCTTGAAAAATACATTATATATGAATGATTATATTATTAATATAGTATCATTTAATATTTTGCTGTTAATAAAAATATTATTGTAAATATATTATTAGAGTACCGGTACCTAAGTATGATATTGAAGAATACCATGTCATTCTTCGTAATAGGTTCCCCCCCCCCCTGGCCTGCAGGCCGTTCCCGCCCCCTCCCTCCCATGTGATAATAACAATTAGCAATAGTGTGAATGTAACCAGGGAGTGTGAATGTAACCAGGGAGTGTGTTTTAATAGTGTGAATGTAACCAGGGAGTGTGTCTTTGTCTAAGCCAGGAGGGACTTGATGCACACCCCCACCTCCCCCCCCCCACACACACACTGGTCCTGGGTATGACCATAAAGTGCCTTTCTGTCTCCTTTTCTCTGTCTCTCTCTCCCTTCTCTATCTCTATTTCCTGGGTATGATCATAAACTGCCTCCCCCTCAGCTCTCCCGCCCTTGATAAAACCATATTAAATGTGTTGATAAGGGCGTAATGCAACCAATCTCACTCACTCCCCCCCCCCCCCCGCCCACCCACCACCAACAGGGACTAGATGCCCCAGCAATCTCTTATCTCTGCTTGTATGAGTGATAACAGGGGATTCCACTACACAAGACACTCGCGCACTCTAGTGGCTACCAGCTACACAGCCTGGTTTGTTTACATTTCTCCATGGCTACAGGTCTCCATGGCTACAGGTCTCCATGGTTACATTCTCCACATTCCCTGCTCTCTATTATGACTTCCATTAAAACAATTCCTAAATGTTCCAAATGTTGTTTTTAAATTAAAAATCTGTCCCCTCCTGATAGCATGATCGTTGTTTCAGAAAAGAGACGCATATTATC
The DNA here is from genome assembly GCA_942159475.1 of Sthenelais limicola. Taxonomy (NCBI): domain Eukaryota; kingdom Metazoa; phylum Annelida; class Polychaeta; order Phyllodocida; family Sigalionidae; genus Sthenelais; species Sthenelais limicola. Next base: position 13,677,045 of record OW804100.1, on the reverse strand, counting down.
TTATTATTTCCCACATTAGACAAGTATTGGCGAATATAATACTCAGTAAAAACATTTTATCAAGGCTCCCCCCAACATTCATTAACAGCACGTGTATCATTAATGAATATTTATTGCACGCCACTAAGGGTACACTTCTAGAAACCCCCGGACACAAGCACCTTGGGGTGTAGTAGCACATATAGAAGTGATTTTTTTTATATTTTACAAGGCTCACGGGGACTATTATCTAGCATTGTCCATGATCTTCCACCAGGGGCTGTTAGGTGCAGTGCTACTGCTATGAACGTATAGGAGCGGTGCATGAGTAATAGTAATTAGTGCAAGAGGAAAGATGATAGTTGTTAATCTACATAATAGGATCAGTTATTCTGTTATTATAGCACCTTGGGGTAGCACATATGGGTCAGATTTTCAGAAAATGTACAATTCACCTTCAGCAATCCTCTCAAATAACACAAATTTCAGACGAAAATAAAGTTCAAAAACCAGTTCAATGTAACCAAACAGATTGCTAGAATCAATGTAATGCCGAATATACTTGAATTTACCAAGTATTGACCAAATTGCAGCCTTATTTAGCAGAATATGTTTACTAAATGTGTACAGCTGCCAATTGTACATTTTTTGAAAATCTCACCCATATAGAAGTGAATTATAGCAAGTACTTGGAAGTGCTTTCTATGCTGCCAGCTTGTGTACTAAGGTGGGTGATGTGTGCCCACTCAGCCCAGTAACTGAATACAATAGTATAATGACTGAGTGTGTAATATGTGGGTCAGATTTTCAGAAAATGTACAATTCGCCTTCACCAATCCTCTCAAATAACCCACATTTAAGACAAAAAATAGCTTCAAAATGCTGTTTAACATAACAGAACTGATACTTTAAATCAATGCGATACCAAATATACTCAGATGTACCTGGTATTCTTCATTTTTCAGCCTAATTTAGGAGAATTTCCTAAATGTGTAGAGCTGCCAATTGTACATTTTCTGAAAATCTGACCCATGTAGGAAACAATAGTAGTACAATGAGACAATAACACACATGGAGGATGAGTGATGGGGCTAGGACTCATGTACCTACCCCCCCCCCCTGCCCCCGCTCCGGTCCCCACCCTCCCCGCCCAATCAGTTCTATACAGTATGTTTGCACTCAGTATGAGTCAATTGGGGACCACTATACATAGATTTCACTGACGTCACGGCCCTCGCCATGTCTGGGGTCAACTTAGATGCCTATGTATGCTGCGATACTTGAAAATACTGTTTTCTGGCTATTTTAAGCTTTACTAGTTTTTATCTGCCTCAACAATACCTTCATGATAGGTTAGATAACCTGCCTTTAGCGTTAGTATTACCCAAGTATCCACTCTTGTGAGGTTTATCAACTTTGTTTTGATAACCGCGCCGTAGACGGCTAGCGTAGCGGTGACCCGGGACATGGCGGCCAGTAGGATTCCCCAGCCTACTGGGTGACGTCATGTGAAATCTATGTATTACAAGGACAGTCTAGGTCCAAACCCTCAGGTCAGATAAGAATGGTTTTGACAGAGATTAGACGCCTACTTCGCTAATCTGTTTCCTGGCCTAGGACTCAGCGTTTTAATGGGAATGTAATGGCATTTTGCAGTCTTAATGGAATTATAATGGCACTTTGAGGTTTGAGGGGAGAGACGGGCTTTCCCTTCATTTGAAGGGACTCTCTAAAATTTGGGCCTAGATTGAGGAGCCTAGATGATAATGCAGCTTTGTAAAACTCAATATTATGTCAAGTATGTGTATGTCACATCAATATATTGTATAGGTGAAGGTCAATAACAGCTGTATAAACATTTAGTCTATATTGTTTAACAGATTTTGTTTAGTGAAATTTCACCATGTTTCATTCGTATATACAGCAACTATTCTATATTTTATTTTAAAATAACTCTGGTATCTGACAAAATCGTGTTATATAAAATATCTCCTCATAGAATTGTGTTATACTTTATTTTGAATATTTCATTTTAAATATCTCCTTCTCACAGAATCGTGCTATATTTTATTTAAAGAACTCTGACCCTCCAAGAATCATGATAGAAAGCAAAATGGAAATCCCATGACGTCAGGTCTTTTATTCACTCTAGGTCCTAACCCTCAGATAAGAATGGTATGTCAGCCTGCTTCGCTAATCGGTCTCCTCGCCTACGCCTAAGCGTCTTAATTGGAATATAATGACATTTTGTGGTCTTAATGGAATTATAATGGCACTTTGCGGTTTTAGGCGAGAGGCTTTCCCTTCGTTTGAAGGGACTCTCCCATCTTTGGACCTAAACTGTATTAGACTTTATGTCTGCTGGGCCTAGTTTCAGGGACCGTGGTTTTATAAGTGAATCATTATTGGTAATGGCTTTATATCAAGTAGTTATTCTACACTCAAGCCCACCCACTCTAGACAACCACATGGATGCAAACAATCCACATACTATTGATTGATGGATTGTATTCAGGGCAGTAGAAATCACTTCAAAAAGCCATCGTCCTCCGGGCAACCACTTTTCAAATTATATATGGGGCCTCCCAGATAGGGGTGTGTCCTGTGTGAAATTTATCTTAACTTTTTTAGAATTAACACATAATAACATTCAATTTGGGCCAAAAGGCCTTTAATTTTACATCTCCATCCATTTTGGGGATTAAAATTAAAAAACTATTGGGCAATGGGACACCACAATAGTTATGTTGCACTGTCTATGACGTCATAGATGAAGCGTGAGGTGGTAAGATTATTCTCGGCAGCAGCTCGGTCAAGAAGGAGAGACTCAGATCCCATTTGCTCCCTCACATATTTATAATTATTTTCAAAATATAGTTATCCTCATATACGGGTCCAATCGTCAGAAAATGTACAATTGGCAGCTCTACACATTTAGGACATTCTGCTAAATTAGACTGTAAAACTGTCAATACTTGGTACATCTTCCAACGAGTGCTGTCTGATTTAATAAATTAATAAAAGATAATTGATTTTGAAGAAGTTGTCCATATAAAGGACTGGTGTGGTGAGGTACTTTCTCCTGAGTAAAGAGGATTTATCATTTGATATTCAATATTATAAATGAATGTTTCTGATGGCCTGTAAATAAACCCTTCTCAAAACCAATCTACAAAATATTTAAATGTGAAATAATTGGTTAGAAATTGTCAATATTCACGAGCCTCCAAAATGTCAATGGAAACAGTCAATGATTACACCAAAAGTGGAACCCTCCATTCAATACAATTCAGAGAATATTCTATATTTTAGACATTGATATGAAGACTGTTAGGTTTCTGGGATGTACCATCTTAACACTATTAAGGCAACGCACTAAAACATCCATTGTGGATATGCATATTTTCAAGTTACATGTAATATATTTAAATATTGTATCGGGCTTTGACGAAATAAAAAAAGAAAAAAAAAGAATTGGCGAGAACCGCTTAGATTTATGATCAAGTTTAACTAATTATAAAAATTAAGGCAGAAGGGACCTCCTGGTATGATTAGCATAGAATTCCAGGTATTGAATTGAATTAATTGATGTAACTGTATTGAACTGGAAATAGACAATATACATACATACATTCCACAAATGTCTATTTCTTGTCCTTATAAATACAATATATACAAGTTGCACAGTTGTCAATCAATACCATGGCAACCTGTTCTGTGTACATACGGCCGCCATCTTGAAAAATAGAGAGCATTTTGAAGGTCCTATTTGCATATATTATTTGCTTTCCATATACAGTGTGTTTGTGTATAATGTCGCGTTTGACTTGTCATACTAATTAATATAGGCGGCTGGACACACAGTATCGACCTGTCAATCAGGCACAGCTGCTTATTGATTGGTCGAGAGCTCAGCAACAGGTGCAGGCCCCGCCCACACAGTGTCATTCTACACTTGACACCAGGGTCGCTGTCATCGCCTTTTGATTTATTAAAGCAGCCAATCTCACTAACTAAGACTAAGCCTAACAGTGTTAATAGGAATCGCCTGACCCCTAAAAGTTAGGGGTTCATTAGGGCTTTCTACTACAGACTGGTTGGATCTATATTCCTCTTTTTTTGTATTGTAGTTGTACTTAAACGGTTTTATTTATTTATCTAGATTTCGTGTGGGAAGACATTTCTCCGTCAACTTGGGAGGTTTGCAAGCCTTCTCTACTTCCTTACAGTTTTGTAGCAGTAAACAAATTACCACTTCCCTCAATCCCTGGAAGACCACTCCCGTCAATGACTGGAAGTGGCTCACTGCTATGTGATAATTTTAAAATTCCATTACAGTGTTATGCTTATTTGAAAAATATCGGCGTGCAGTACATATTTTGAGTGCTTGTTCACTCTCAGAAGTTCGAATCAATATGTTTAACCTTTGGTTTTCAGCCTACTTTTGTCAATCAATCAATCAATGAAGGTTTCGTCAGTCCAGATCTGTCTCTAACATAAAAACAGAAGGTTATTGTATTTAATATTTCATATGTTAGACACTACCTCACGTAACCCTCTGTAAACTGTACTCAGTCTAGGCCCAAACTTGAGAGAGTCCCTTCAAACGAAGGGAAAGCCTCTCGCCTCAAACCGCAAAGAGTCATTATAATTCCATTAAGAACACAAAATGTCATTATATTCCCATTAAAACGCCGAGTACTAGGGCAAGAAACCGATTAGGGAGGTAGGCTGACATATCATTCTTATCTGATCTGAGGGTTTGGACCTGGAGTGTACTGTACAGGGTGGTACCATCAGGAAGCGTAAAAACCGAGCATCACCATATTAATAATTAATGTTTATTGTTTTAGGTTTATTGTTTATTGTTTTTGTGTTCTATTTTACCCATGTGTAGTTCCTAGTAATGTAAGCTTTAAAATCCTTGATAAACAGGAAACAGCCAAGAGAAATGGAATCTAATTCCATAGGCTTGTCAACCTTTTTGTCGTATCTCACATTAATCTACCTATTCGACAAATAAAAGATCGTTCAATTCAGTTCAATTCAAAAGTCATTTGACCAAAATTTTAGAGGATTTTTCCAGTTGTTTTTGCTACAGGGCTTCATTAACTGTTCAGTCCTGGCTTCATCGCCACAGCAGTGATAACGATCTCCATACTCCCTGCTGCTCTGACCGAACCAATGTATATAAATTAATTTTCACTTCACCACAAATTGCTCAGGTTTCAGAGAACAGGGCTCTAGAAGCTAAACTGTACATGGGTTTTTTTGTTATTTTGATGTGTGTGTGTGAGGGCTTAGATTGCCTAGACTATACATCATTGGAGGCCGCACTGATGCCACACATAGTTGTGATTAGGCCGGTCAGTCCACTCGGTCATGTTGATAGCCCTTGTTTATCAAAAGCCCCATCCAGGTCCTGAATTTGGCGTTAGCTACTAGACTGTGTTGGTAATAATAGGTATGTTGCGAAATAGCCTGATGACTTATTTCACCCCTTACACCTCTATGTATTTCTAAACACGTCTATAGTGTCAGGGCACAACGAAAATCATCTCCAGATTAGAATGCTGTAATCTTGTTAACTTCCTGAATAAAGAACTTTGAACAAAGAAAAATATAAACCGGTGCGTTTATATTTCGGGGACCCGCTGAAATCATTTCCTGTAGTGGATTTACTTATTATCGCTCACTGGCGGCCATTTTCTCTTGGGACGATGGAGTATAGTGGCAGACCAGAGGACAGGCAGAGTAGAATGGGATACTTGTATCTAGAACAATAGAGATGCATTCCATGGGCTGGGGGAGGGGGTTACCTTGACGACTGTCAGCATGACATCATGTATACATGTGTATCAGACATACAGCGGTTATATATACGGGTCAGATTCTCCGAAAATATACAATTGGCAGCTGTACATATTTAGGAAATTCTGCTAAATTAGACTGCAATTTGGTCAATACAAGGTAAATTCGAGTATATTCGGCATTGCATTGATTCTAGCAATCTGTTTTGTAAGGTTGATCTGTATTTGATCTTTTTTTTGGTCTGAAATTTGGGTTATTTGAGAAGGTTGGTGAAGTTGAATTGTACATTTTTTAAAAATCTGACCCATGACATCTACTGTAGAGCACGGAATATCCACAGCCAAGTATGTGGTGGGTTGGTAAAACTAATTTCCTAGATATTAAAGTCCGTAATTTTATACGCCGATTTATAAAACGCTCAGACAGGTTTCACCCTATTCAAACTATATTTAGATTTAGATTTTCATTTCACTGTTTCGCATAACCTTATTTTTCTAAGTTAAAAAACAATATCACGTTACAGTAATGTAATATATGGGTCAAGTTTTCAGAAGATGTACAGTTGGCCTTCACCAATCCACTCAAATAACCCAAATTTAGGACGAAACACAGTTCCACATAACCAGACAGATTTATTGAATGAATACAATACGGAATACACTCTGATATTGGTCATTATTTATCATTTTTCACTCTAATTTAGCAGAATTTGAGAGATGTGTAAAATTTTAGATTGTGCATTTTCTGAAAATCTGACCCATATGCAGCACGAGTGGGAGGATATAGAGATTCACTTCATGTAATACTATATGGGAGAAGAGGAGTGGACTTATATCCACGTCAGGGTTTTATCTGACTTGGAGACTTTTTACTGAGTAAGCATAAATTAGTCATATGAGGAAGGGAGGAGGGACAGGGAAGATATATTGCGATCCTGACATCCTGGGGGCGGGGGGGGGGGGGGCGGTGATGTAAGAGTTATATTCCCATCCTGGGGGGCGGGGGGCGGTGATGTAAGAGTTATATTCCCATCCTGACATCAGCTGCACAGGCAGATATATACAGGTCACAATGACTCACAGACCCACATAGATATAATATAGTGATATACAACTGTGAGTGTGAGTGTGGGTGTGGGCGGGGCAGGGGGGGGGGTGAAGTAATGTTATTTAAGCTCTTGTTTCTGGAACAGTGATATTCCAATATCATTGTATTTTTTAAGTTTACTATTTCTGGTAATTTAGTGTAGGGCTAACCAGAAGACCTACTATGGGGAGGCAAATGTCCCTTTCTGTGCCATTATCATGAAATACAAATTGAATATATATAATATATATAAGATGATCTAAGTACCCCTTCTAAGTGTCCTCTCCAACCTACTGTTGAGCCACCATAGCAAGCCCTTCTAAGTGTCCTCTCCAACCTACTGTTGAGCCACCATAGCAAGCCCTTCTAAGTGTCCTCTCCAACCTACTGTTGAGCCACCATAGCAAGCACTTCTAAGTGATCTCTCCAACCTACTGTTGAGCCACCATAGCAAGCCCTTCTAAGTGTCCTCTCCAACCTACTGTTGAGCCACCATAGCAAGCCCTTCTAAGTAACCTCTCCAACCTACTGTTGAGCCACCATAGCAAGCCCTGCTAAGTGACCCCTCCAACCTACTGTTGAGCCACCATAGCAAGCCCTTCTAAGTGTCCTCTCCAACCTACTGTTGAGCCACCATAGCAAGCACTTCTAAGTGTCCTCTCCAACCTACTGTTGAGCCACCATAGCAAGCCCTTCTAAGTGACTTCTCCAACCTACTGTTGAGCCACCATAGCAAGCCCTTCTAAGTGTCCTCTCCAACCTACTGTTGAGCCACCATAGCAAGCCCTGCTAAGTGACCTCTCCAACCTACTGTTGAGCCACCATAGCAAGCCCTGCTAAGTGTCCTCTCCAACCTACTGTTGAGCCACCATAGCAAGCCCTTCTAAGTGACCTCTCCAACCTACTGTTGAGCCACCATAGCAAGCCCTGCTAAGTGACCCCTCCAACCTACTGTTGAGCCACCATAGTAGCAAGCCCTTCTAAGTGACCTCTCCAACCTACTGTTGAGCCACCATAGCAAGCCCTGCTAAGTGACCCCTCCAACCTACTGTTGAGCCACCATAGTAGCAAGCCCTTCTAAGTGACCTCTCCAACCTACTGTTGAGCCACCGTAGCAAGCCCTTCTAAGTGTCCTCTCCAACCTACTGTTGAGCCACCATAGCAAGCCCTTCTAAGTGTCCTCTCCAACCTACTGTTGAGCCACCATAGCAAGCCCTGCTAAGTGACCCCTCCAACCTACTGTTGAGCCACCATAGTAGCAAGCCCTTCTAAGTGACCTCTCCAACCTACTGTTGAGCCACCGTAGCAAGCCCTGCTAAGTGACCCCTCCAACCTACTGTTGAGCCACCATAGCAAGCCCTTCTAAGTAACCTCTCCAACCTACTGTTGAGCCACCATAGCAAGCCCTGCTAAGTGACCCCTCCAACCTACTGTTGAGCCACCATAGCAAGCCCTTCTAAGTGTCCTCTCCAACCTACTGTTGAGCCACCATAGCAAGCCCTGCTAAGTGACCCCTCCAACCTACTGTTGAGCCACCATAGCAAGCCCTTCTAAGTGTCCTCTCCAACCTACTGTTGAGCCACCATAGCAAGCCCTGCTAAGTGACCCCTCCAACCTACTGTTGAGCCACCATAGCAAGCCCTTCTAAGTGACTTCTCCAAACTACTGTTGAGCCACCGTAGCAAGCCCTTCTAAGTAAGTCCCAAGCCTTCTTTAGTCATAAATTAATCGCCGTCTAGACTAGAGTAATACCAACACTTGATTCCTTATTCCTTATAGCTTCAACCGCTCTGTGTGTAGTGTGCGTGTGTGTGTGTGGGGGGGGGGGGGGGGGGCAGGAAGTCCTCCCTTAGAAATTGTATGAAATTTCAAAATCAATGAAATGATTTAGGCCACTAGAAGAAGTGCTCTGAGCATAGTATATATTACACATTATATACACAACTTTGTTTTAGAGGAAACATGTCCCTAAAATTGTTCAATAAATGATCTCCTTATTTCTGCCTAAATAAGGTCAATCAAGGGTGAAAGAGAGATAGGTGTAGATACCACTAGGTAGCAAGACAGCATGTATGTATAGTAAGAGTAAACCCTATACATAGTATTCACTGACGTCACGGCGCTAGCCGCGGCTTGTCATAATGTGGGTCAACTTTAGCTGGACATGAGTGCTCCAAGCCTCAAAAATGCAGTTTTCACCTCCAAAAGTTTTAGAGAATGTTATATACAGTATGCTGATAGGTTATATGGTCATTTTTTAGTGTGTCATGATGGAATAATGAGTATAATTGCCATTAGCAAACATTCGAAATGGGAAATCCTGTCGATCTAGTGTCTCCCGCTATCTATTTTGCCACACATTATGGCTGCCATTGAGGATAGCCGCTGACTGGGGTGACGTCATGTGAATAGTATGTATAATATAGTACTCTAAGCTTTACCTAGTGTTTACACATTGTACCATATTTCCCTCATATCAGTAGAATCACCACCACAGCAAAATGTAAAAATAGAATTGTGCAAATTCTGCCAATATGTGGATATATGTTTTATATTTCTAGGATAATGAATAATTCAGCTTCATTAATCAAAGTCTAAATCCAGACAACTTGTATGTGTTTGTGCCCTGTGCAGACTGGCTGGCTATATGTTGTATTTTATCATAAATAATCATACTTCATTTACATTGTTATTGCAGCAGTGTAACAAAACCTTGAATATTTGAATGTTTTTACGGAGAATACTTCGTCTTTACAAAAGGTTGACTAGAATTAAACTGACTCCAAGAGACAAATATGTCAAATTGCCATCAGAATAATCGGGACATCTAATTAACGACCAATACATTCCGCCCACTAAGATTTTTTCTGGAGTTTGTGTTGAACTTATGTCAAAGTTTATTCAGCAATACATGATTTAATCAATGATTTAATGTAAAGTCATGTATTCCTGAAACAGAATGACGGATTCCAGAAAAAGGCACAATTCACCAGCAGTATGACATGGGGTAGTGCCACTTGTATAACTAACAGACTATAAATAGACATGATGCCACGCCCACTCACCATGTGACCATGTCATGTGACTGTAGTGTCCATACAAAGTCACATGGGTATGTGTTCACAGGTAGGGCAGAGTGAGGTGATGAGGTGTCCTGGCGAACAGGTCTGCATGAGGTAGGAAGAGAGTGAAGTGCACTCTTCAATGTATATAAAGTTCTCTTCAACTGAATTAATCTGTTGTAGTAAATATACTTCAGGGTTATACCATGAAAATTGTGCATTTCTTCATTACTGTCTCTATTTTTTAAATATTCATTTAAGGCCAATAGATATTTAACAGTTACATGAAAATACACGCTATCCAACATGGATGTTTTGGGGCATCGCCTTTCATAAAAAAGAAAGCAATATGAAAATAAAATAAAATGTCATATCTTTCATTTATGATGTAATATGTTCATCAACCTATCTACTCTAGAACCCTAAAAACCTGTATGTAGAGTGCCTTATTTTACTCAGTTTATTTTCTGGCATCAGGTTTATATTGGAGAGAAAAAATCGCAAAATATAGAAAAGAGAGCCAAAGAGAAACAGAAAGAGAGGAGAGAGAAACAGAGAGACAGATTGAGGGAGGGAGAGAGGAAGAGAGAGAGGGAGAGAGAGAGAGGGATAGAGGAAGAGAGAGAGGGATAGAGAGAGAGATTGAGGGAGAGGAGAGAGAGGGAGAGGGACAGATTGAGGGAGAGAGAGAGAGGAGAGAGGGAGAGGGGAAGAGAGGAAGAGAGAGACACAGATTGGGGGAGGGAGAGAGAGAGAGAGGAGAGAGAGGAAGAGAGAGAGAGGGAGAAAGGAGAGAGAGGAAGAGAGGAGAGAGAGGAAGAGAGGAGAGAGAGGGAGAGAGGAGAGAGAGGGAGAGAAGAGAGAGAGGGAGAGCAGAGAAGAGTATGTTTAAAATAGACAGAGCTATGTGTCCAGGAATGCCCCCACCCCACCCCCACACACTAAGTGTATGTATATGGGGGGTAGAATGTGCCGGTATGTCCAGCCTGTAGGTACATTATGTACATAACGCTACATGTATGCAGGCCTATATATATATATAAAACTTTTATTCATAATTACATGTACATAGAATATAATTACGAATTGGACACATTCTTCACAGAAATGATCTTCCTGAAGGCCCAAGGAAAATAAAAGAACTGATTCAAAATACATCATTGTCTTAATGTTGGTAATCACGTTTTAGTATGAAAGTGGCGATCTTATGGCCCACTATAGTAATATGTATAGTAATATAAACATATACAACACCCTGCTGTTGTATAGCACTAACAGTGGCTACACACATTCACAAATACTGGTATGAATAGGTGTGTGCATACCTGTCTCAATAGGTCTCTGTAGTATAACAATATGTGCACACCTCCAGCACTTTATAAGGGTCAGACCGCCAAAATGTACAATTAATTCACCTTCACCAATCCTCTCTAATAACCCAAGTTTTAATACAATCATGTTTTAAGCCCCTTATATTAAAAAATGAGCAATTTGGTAAACGAGTAAAGTTAACATTTCACATTGGTTTGGTATTAATTAGACAGAGTTAGCATGAGTTTCATTGTCCCTTGATTCAGTTTCGTAAAATTTCAAAATTTAATGATTTGATAAAATTTGATGAATTAGGTTTTGTGTATAATAAATAACGCCCACAAAAACTCGGGGTTTATTTCCTAATCCTTAACGCATCATTTACCACACGGGCCAACCCAATATACCACCATCTCTCCCCACTCCACTTACATGCATCTGATTAATTAACATATTTAACTCTTGTATTCACTTGTACATAATGAAATCCAAACTGTACCGAATAAAACGTTATCCTAGAAACATAGAATCATTCCCTGACATAAACTAGTAGTTTTATATGTTTACTTATGAAGGTGTGCTCAGCTGTATGGATTTACATACCAAGAATAAGTTGTAAGTTCACTCAACACCAGTGTTTACAACTTAGTCACCTATGTGACAAGCCCCACGTCGGCCATTTGTCACTGACGCAGGCCAATATTTACCTACAAAAGATATTGTAATGGTACCTGCAAATTCTCATGAAAAAAACCACCTATGGCCGAAACCTTATTCCACAACACCTATGCAGTGTTCCCGAAAGGTTTTCATATAAAACGTAGGCCAATATAGCCTGTGTAAACCAGCCACACGCCGGCCATTTGTCATAGACACAAGGCTATTTTTTTTGTTGAACACTGATATCTGAAAATCTGCATTCACTAATCAGTATCTCACAAAATTATTACTAGAGTTATTACATGTACCGGTATTACATGTATGTGCAATGATCACGCCCCCCCCCCCCCGCCCGACCCGAGGCATTAATCCGAGCAAACAGTGTGTAGCGGTACCAGCATACATTAAATAAAATTGCTGACCTTGCAATTTAAAATCTATTTCTAATCTCCAAACTAAACAATTCTGACCCGGGTATTCAATCATATTGTATGTATTGTAATTCATATAGAGGTAGTGATATAGCGGCTGTATACCATGCAGGCATCGGGTCAGATTTTCAGAAAATGTACAATTGGACTTCACCAATCCTCTCATATAACCTACATTAAAGACAAAAATGAGCTTCAAAATGCAGTTTAACATAACGGAACTGATACTATAAATCAATGTGATGCCAAATATACTCAGATATACCTGGTATTCTTCATTTTTCAGCCTAATCTAGGAGAATTTCCTATATGTGTAGAGCTGCAAATTGTACATTTTCTGAAAATTTGACCCCATTGTCAATGAGCCAAATAGTCGAGGCTCAGTTATAGAGGTAGTAATGGACCCCAGCACAATCAGCATCAATTTTATTTAAATATTTTGTTATAAATGGTCAATATCAGTATTTAAATACTTTATCTAGATACCGCATTTTCCATCATGGATGTACACATTGACACAAATTAAATAATTTTAAATCGCCTAGTCCAGGAACCTACTGGAAGACCAGAAAAGTCTTTCTCTGAAGTATGGCTCCTATTTGTACGTCTCCTTTAGGTATGAATAAATAATATTTTTAATTTAATTGTACATAAATATAGATTTATTCCCACGTTCACTTACATTTACAAAAGTTAGGGTTCATTAGGGCTTTTCTACTACTGACTGACCGACTGTATTTGGAACTTTATTTTCGTCTGAAATGTGGGTTATTTAAGAAGATTGGTGAAGGTGAATTGTACATTTTCAGGTTCTATACCTCCTTATTGCTTGTCATGTGAATGTACCATGGAGCTGGGTCCCACTAACTAGGGAGTCTAGACACACTGACCGGTCAATGAACGTCTATACAACAATACTTAGTCTACTAACTCACTTGAAAATATTTAGGACCAAGGTGTACTCTTTGATCTACCACGAAAATGTGTTACATAGGAATAATGTATCTTATTCCTTCCTCAAGTTGATGTCGATTAATATTCTTTTGTCAAGGAAATAATGTTTTTTATTTCCAATATCTTGCTCGAGAAATAATGTCCTTTATTTCTTGTTTTCTACTGTTATATGTGTTGAAACAACTCATAGATCTAGTCTACAAAACCCATATGTAAAGACAACCCTGTCTATAGGGTAGTTTTATGTTACTGTTATTATATTTGTATTTCATCTTATATCTTCTTAGCTGTACTTGTTCTTCCAAATTCGGTAACGGTCGGAAGAGATGATACCTTTGCTGTATCATAGGCATGTAGACCTATTTGTCTTTCTCCCCTAATCGAAGCCTCTGTAACTTCTTGGACAAATAAACAACATCTTATCTTATCTTATACCTCCCCCCCCCCCCCCCCCCCAGCACCAACCCCTTTGTTTCTTAGAGTATATACGGTAGGACCAAAAAATAGAGGTGTGTTTCCGATTTATCCCCACCCCCTACCTAGAAAAACCTGCCGGATTTTGGGGGGGGATTTTCTTTTTAAAAAACAGGAAAAAAAGCTATTAAAAGCAGGAAAACAGGTTTTCCAGGAACTGTCAAAAAGCACACTTCTCTTGTTTGAAACGACTAACAACTATTATTATGAAATAGAATTTGTTTTCAGTTCAGCATGGATTTCTAAATAAAAAATATTTACCACCCTCTACCTAGTTTTCAGCCAGATAAATCGGAAACTATTATTATTGCCTAGGTGGAGACGTGTACTTAGTTTCACCGTACACAGGCAGAGTGCCAGAGGTCATAGGGGTCAGATTTTCAGAAAATGTACAATTGGCAGCTCTACACATTTATCGAATTTTGCTAAATTAGGCTGAAAAATTATGGTATATCTGAGTATATTTGGTATCGCATTAATTTATAATATCTGTTTTGCTATGTTAAACTACATTTTGAAGCTCATTGCTGTCTTAATTAAATATGGGTTATTTGAGACAATTAGTGAAGGCGAATTGTATATTTTTTGAAAGTCTGACCCATATATATACACATACCTCCACACAGGCGGTGTGTGTGTGTGTCTGTGGTGTAACACATGCCATGGTGTGTGGGTGTGTGTAATATAATATAGGCCATAATGATATAATCATGGCATGTATGGTCATTATTTTATTTTTTTTATTTATTCATTTCAAGGCCAAGACATTTAATAAGTATACCAAAAGTTCAAATGTAAATACCGTATTACGTATTGTCCTCCATGGACGTATTGCATACGTAATGTACTACTGTTAACGTAAATTTCTAAAATCTCAACATTCTCTCATATACAAATGCCAAACTGGTTGGACAAACCTGGGGACAGAAGCACAGCGGACCCCCCAATATCTTGGCCCTATCCCCTATAATTATTATAAACCAGGAATGGTAAAAACATGAAGCAACACTTAACGGGTAATGAAACCTAGTCTGTGGTGTTATAATATGCCCAGGACAGACATAACTATCCTGTACTGTAGAGTTACATGAGACGTCATTGTGGTTGTTAATGTGGTTCTTGTGGTCACTGTATAATATGTACTGATGAGATACGAGACGGTGAAATACCAATGTGTTGGGTGTAAGATTGATAAATCATATTTTATTTGCATGATTTTTATGGGAGGTCGATGGAAGACCTGCATTAATGCAGAGGTCCTAACCCAGTTCCTGGATTTATAACACTTGTGAGTCATAACGTAATGCAAATGTAATTGTTTTCTTGAATAAAAGTATTACATAATATTATATTATATGGGTCAGATTTTCAGAAAGTGCACCATCTACAGTTTCACACATCTCTCAAATTCTGCTAAATTAGAATGAAAAGTGATAAATACTGAGTATATCTGAGTGTATTCTGTATTGTATTCATTCAATAATTTTGTCTGGTTTTGTTAAACTGTATTTTGAACCTGAATTTCGTCTGAAATGGGGGTTCATTGAGAAGATTGGTGAAGGCCAATTGTACATTTTCTGAAAATCTGACCCATATATATATATATATATATATATATATACCTCAATAAGCTGATAAATGATAACAAGTTTGTCCGGGTCCAGTCTAGGTCTAAACCCTCAGATCAGATAAGAATGGTTTGTCAGAGATTGGACGCCTACTTCGCTAATCGTTTTCCTGGCCTAGGACTCGGCGTTTTGATAGGAATGTAATAACATTTTGCAGTCTTAATGGAATTGTAATGGCACTTTGCGGTTTGAGGCAAGAGGCTTAAGCCGCTTTCCCTTCGTTTGAAGGGACTCTCTCAACTTTGGGCCTAGACTGGGTCTGGCACTGTGAAGTGTGTCTATGTATAGTCTGTTGACTTGTTTTTAACACGATGTAAAATCATATTAACGATTATTTGTCACGATATCGAGTGCAAATAAAATTATTTAACACACAAATAAAACTGTGTGTCTGTGCACTGGTTGTATAAGGGTCAGATTTTCAGAAAATGTACAATTTAACTTCACCAATATTATGAAATAACCCAAATTTCAGACAAAAATAAAGTTCAAAATACAGTTCAACCTAACCAAACAGATTACTTGAATCAATGCAATGCCAAATATACTAAAATTTACCTAGTATTGACCAAATTGCAGCCTAATTTAGAAGAATTACAAAATGTGTACAGCTGCCAGTTGTACATTTTCTGAAAATCTGACCCATATCGTGTGGTTTAAGCCTGGCACCAGAACCCCCAGTATAACACCGGCACCTTGGCACTAACCTCTATGGGGCAGATCGTCAGAAAATGTACAATTCACCTTCACCAACTTTCTCAAATTATCTCAAATAGAGCACAATAATAGAAACTGTATGGTACTTCCGTCGATACAAACGTGGTCTATAGGCTACAAGAAAAAACCTCCCAGAATCTGATCAAATCGCGTCTAATATGTTACTAATACCCGTCTTACTATTCATCTAAACAGACCATAGGTGATGGGTGGAATAGTCCATATTGCCCGCTGCCACTACATTGTACTAGTGAAACAGCCTATAGCCCAGTCTACCCTAGACTCACTTAGTTGACCGACTGACCAGACTTCAACCTTTTAATCCACTCTCTCTTCTTTCTCTCCATTCTTTCTCTTCACTCTGGCCTCTACTCTTCCTCTCAGTCTCTGGCTCTTTCTTTCCGCGGTGCACCCTCTATCTCTGTTTTTCTCTCTGTCCCTCTTCCCTCCCTCTTCTCTCCTCATTTCTGTTACACACCAAGAATTTATACACATGAAGTCTTAAGAGTAAAATTTGTTTTACTCTTAAAATCAGGTGCACTCTCTCACCCCCTCCCCTTCTCAGCCCCCTCTCTCACCCCCACCCCGACCCCTCTCACCCCTACCTTTCCCCACCCCAGGACTGTACCTATAGCCTACATGTATGGCACTATGTATTCACGTTCAAGTGTATGTTTGTGTTCTACCAACTACACCCAGACATAGTGTGGGTCAGCAGCAGGTAATAGGGAGATTTAGCAACCACAACGCTAACGCTAACACTAACGCTAACATATCTTTTATGAGGGGTACGTCATCAGTAGGTGTGCTATTGTTAGCGTGCCTACCTGAGATACGGACGTCAATTACGCTAAGAGGCGGGTCAATACGTTCCCAACGTATGTCTATTTCACGCTAAAATGATGGTCAATTGTGATTTCCTTTTATGTTAAAATGTTCCTCAAGTATTGCTCTTGTCAACCGTGTGAGATACTACTCCCAATTTAATGAAATCATAGCAATTGCAGCCTATTAAAACCAACCCTCCACTATCCCCCATCTCCCGGGGAATGGACATAGCTGGCCATTCACTCTACCGAGCATGAGGCACTTGGTGGCCGACGTATATATCATTTTTTGACTGTCTAACCCCGTCGTGTACGGTTGCGTTCATGCATCAGCTAAAACTAAATGCCTTGTGGCAGAACGTATGTCCCACCGTAACGTAAGTAGCTAAGGGATACGTTAGCGTTAGCGTTAGCGTTGGGGTTGCTAAATGTCCCTAGTAACGTCTCCTCCTCCTGCACAGGTCAGATATCTCATGACCAGCAGCGTGTCTTTCATATTAAACCATAGACAGAGTATCATCCCCGTATCCTCCCGCACCCCGGAGCGGGGACAGACAGTGCCCATTCAGAAAAACGGCGGAATCGTGCCACATTTCAGTATGCCTAACCTACCTCATTATTGTCAATTTTGTCTCTGCTTATAAGTCAAGTCCATGTTTAGCAACATTCATCAGTAATGTTTACTGAAATTCACATGATGTGTCAATATGGGCCAATAATAGACACATTATCATCCCTCACTTCTCCCGAACGTGAATTACAAGCTGATTAAAAGGTATACGGCATGGACGGACATAGTAAATTAAGTTCATTTCACGGTTATTGGTATTCATTAAAGACTTGCTGAAGTTTTGGGCTGGCTTCGTCCGGCTGCAAAAAAGTCCTGGGAAATTTGCTTGTGAAATGATAGGCCTCGCTGGGAAGTCGAGGCCTAGTATAGGCTAATTAAACCAGTGTGCGACATAACCGCTGGTCCGACGGACCCAGTCTATGAAAAATGGCGTCGGGCCATGAACTTTTCAAAAGCACTGGTCCGACTGGCCATCAGAAAATTGGGAGGTCCAATTTCCTCAGCTGTCCCTTATAATTAAATAAACTCACCATAGGTTCAATAAAACTGTGTAAGATTACAAATTGATGAATTATATAAAGCTCAGGAAAAGCTATTGAATATCGATGAGCATATAGTTTTCCATCCCTCTCCGACCTCCTTCACTGTATTCTTACTATGTATTTTTTTGTGATTTTCTTTGCCAACTAAAAACAATACATGATATCCACAACAGGAGTTGGAGTCAGGAAGCCTTGAATTTATTCAAAAGATTCCCCTTAGGATCATCAAGAACCCCATTTTTTTAAACTGATGTTCTAAAGTTCATTAAAATTTGGTTTCTGCTCGGAGACAGAATTTTAGAAATATTTTTCTACTAAATATTTAATCGTTAAGCTGTTTAATCCTGGCTTGTCAAGAGATTGTCAACAAGGTTTATATGCACACATTTTATGTATTTATCAAGTTGTTTCTACATGTGATTACCATTTATGTGAACATTATGGTATTTTATCAACTTCATAGTATGTAAAGATTTGTCGATATTATATGATATTACTGTGGAGAAACAGACATGCTTCTTTTAAGAGAAATTCTTTTTTATTGGGACATACTGATCTATTAAGTCATCAAAATTGTATTCAGTTCGACAGCAATGATCTGCAAGCTTAATATTTCAAAATTATTGTGTCAGTATTTTCCATTGATTCCATGAATCAAGACCTAGTCCAAGCGTTGTAAAAAGTTTGGTATATTCAGGCTCTAAACATATCTGGAAGTTCAGGTTCAGATTCCCATCACTTACCAAAAATTAAAAAAAATATTTAACTTTATGGTACTTTGTGACTAAGAAATCCTCACATTTCTAAAAGTCCATTTGGAGGTAAAAAATATCTCCAGAATACACCATTTGACACCTAATTTTTAAGAAAATTCCCACGCCCCTAGAAGGGCTTTCCCCCCTGTGAAAAACTAGGATTTGGGATTCTCCCAGGTTGGCAGCTCTGTAGTTGTTTTTCGATTTATCTAGCTGGAAACTAGGTAGTGTGGTCGTAAATTTTTATTATATTCGGACCATGGAAAATCTAGTCGGGCCATGAACTCTCAAAAAGTCATGGCCCGACTGTCTATGGCAACCCAACCCACTATGTCGCACACTGTTAAACAGTAAATATATTATCCTTATAATATGTTAGTTGACAAACTAATGTTTATTTATCATAAATTACTTCTCCCATATAATCCTACCACTAATCCTTACACATTTAGGACTCCAATAGAGGCTTTCCCTCGGTTTGAAGGGATTCTCTTAACTTTGAGCCTAGACTGAACTGCTTTTATTCTTGGTCTCTACAGTGTGCAACATAGTGTATTGGGAGACCAGAGACCGTCGGTCTCTGTCAAATTGTAACAGCGGAGACCGACAGGATTTTACAGAGACCAAAAAAAGGGGGTATTAATATGGTAATTAAAAAATAACCCAGAATAAGAAAAGTTAGACAAGATAATTTTATCACTTGTTCATTTCAATGGAGACAGTCGGGCTCAGCCTAATATCAATATCAGAGACTGACACAAATTCAATGGAGACCTGGGCGTCGGTCTCTGAGTTATGTTGCACACTGCTCTATTTCTCGGCCTCTTCATGACAGTCGTACCTGAGGGTCAGGGCGTGGGAAAATATACCACTCTACACATTGATATATGGGTCAGATTTTCAGAAAATGTACAATTAGCAGCTGTACACATTCAGTAAATTCTGCTTAAATAGGCTGTATTTTGGTACTCGGTAAATTCAAGAATATTTGCCATGGCATTGATTCTAGCAATCTGTTTGGTTAGGTTAAACTGTATTTTGAACTTTATTTTCGTCTGGAATTTGGGTTATTGGAGAAGATTGGCGAAGTTGAATTGTACATTTTCTGAAAATCTGACCCATATCTGAGTATACTCGCTATGGCTGAATAGTGATAGCTACTCGTATATTCAATTCAATTCAGTTAACAAATTCTTTATTGCCGATGTTACAACTGGTTGATCATCGCTGACAGTGGTGTCAGTTCTTCCGATGAGTGCCATTTTACAGAACTTAAGAGTTGAGTTACAAATAGACTAATGCCATGGACTAATTAACAACTAGTTTCCGTACAAGTGAATCATGGAATGATTAATTACAATGAATGAGTGAGAGTATGATACATATGGTAACGAGTAATATATAGGTAGTACAGGTGCACTCTAAGTCCAAACCCTCAGATCAGAAAAGAATGGTACGTCAGCCTGCTTCACTAATCAGTTTCCTCGCCTAAGACTCGGCCTTTTAATGGGAATATAATGACATCTTACGGTCTTAAGAGGGACTTATAATGGCACTTTGAGGCGAGAGGCAGGGCAAACTGTTTGCACCTCGGAATCGTGTCAGCAGTTGTATTTTGTAAACTGTAGTTTGAGTATTATTTTCATTTTTTTTAAACATTATTTTTATTGGCCGATGGCTGCTGGATAGGATACGGGAAAAAAGGCATAACCACTAAGGTTTGTTGTTTTAGTGCGTTGCTAATCCCCCCCCCCCCACACACACACACACACTCTTACATTTTGTAAATAAATTAATACTGTATATTCCTGCCTTTACGGCATGATAGCGGTACTAAACCAAGTGCAATATTAAAAAAAAAAAAAAAAAAAAAAAATATAAGCATCTAGAGATTCATTTTATTTCTTTAGGTAACTTTCTATGAATAGGTTGTAAGGGTTAAATCTCTACATGTTGTAGCGACCACACATAAGGAACTGTGTGCTCCACCTATATAAATAGAAGGTGAGGTATAATAATTGTGGTTTTTCCACGGTCGTATAAATACTTGTGTACAATAGATGCGGCCGACTGAGACGTACATACATGTGGGTCAGATTTTAATAAAATGTACAATTGGCCTTCACCAATCCTCTCAAATAGTCCACATTTAAGACAAAAATAAGCTTCAAAATGCAGTTTAACATAACAGAACTGATACTTTAAATCAATGCGATACCAAATATACTCAGATATACCCGGTATTCTTTATTTTTCAGTCTAATTTAGAAGATTCTCCTAAATGTGTAGAGCTGCCAATTGTACATTTTCTGAAAATCTGACCGGTATACGGTGACTCATGGACGTATGGACGTGTCTTCATGAATTATTCCACCAGTTATATATTTATATATGTCATATGTCTGATCATCGTGATCCTAGCTAAGGGGGCCGTAGTTAATGAATGATTTATTATACCACTGTCACCAGTGGTTATTTCCTAGGTGTGACGGTATTTGCTATAATTAAGGTAGGATTCATAGTTGTTTCAGACATGGGGCAGGCCCACCTAGATACTGGGCCTATATGGCCATGTCAGCAATGATGTCACATTGTGGAATATGGCAACTATCTCCCCATATTCCCTCTCCCTCTCCCCTCTCTCTACTGTCTCTCACATCCCTCTCTACTCAATCTCCCCCTCTCCTCTCTCTCTCTCTCCCTCACCTCTCTCTACTGTCTCTCACCTCTCTACTGTCTCTCTCTCCCTCCTCTCTCTACTGTCTCCCCCACCTCTCTCTACTCAATCTCCCCCTCCCCTCTCTCTCACCTCTCCCTACTGTCTCTCTCTCCCTCCCCTCTCTCTCACCTCTCTCTACTGTCTCCCCCACCTCTCTCTACTCAATCTGCCCCTCTCCTCTCTCTCTCTCTCCCTCCCCTCTCTCTACTGTCTCTCACCTCTCCCTACTGTCTCTCTCTCCCTCCTCTCTCTCTCTCTCTCTCTCTCCTCCCTCCTCTCTCTCTGCCTCTAGTCTAGTCTAGTCTCTCTCCTCATCTTTCCTTACAGTAATATAGAATATGTCTCAGTCTCCTCTCTCTTTGCCTCTTCCTCCCCCCCCCCACCACCCCCAGCCCCTCCCACTCTCTCATCTCTTCGACTTCATGCAGTCTCTCTCCTGTCATGCTTACTATAGTCAGTATAGATGGCATAATGAACCACATGACAACCCTACACTAAACACAAATACAGCCATTGACATACAGTTAGTATCCCCATATAACTCATATATATAGGCCTATTGTAGTCTCATATACAGTATAAGGCGTAAAATAAGCCCAGTTATGGCACAACAATACATGAATACAGCTGTATATAGCTTCCATCCTGTATAGTAGTACAGAGTGAGAGGTTGGTGTCGCCCTGCACAAGCACCTGTCGTCTCTGTCATCCCCTGTCACTACCCATCCACCAACCAGCCTTCCTCCTATGGCTATACATCCACCGTACCTACACACACCCAAATATCGCCTATAGTCACTTCCATAACATGATATTCATCGCTAAATCATGTCGTATTTACCTGGGAAGACTGGATATAAGCCTGATAGAATTCATATTGGGGTCTTCGTAAAACAACCTCCCCCCATTTCTCTCCTCTGCTATGGTCAGCACCGCGCGCCATTTTCACGATCACCGACTCGAACCACAAGAAGATCTCCATCATTCCTTTATAATTTATATTTCTCCTCTCGCCCAGTCCCACGCAAGCTAAGGTACAGTGAGGCCGATGTGTTTTTATTAACCAACTCTACTTTTTCAGTCGCTGACACAAGTTGGGACAGGGCTAGCCTACTAGAGAGCTAACGTTAGAGCTTGGAATGGACGCACTGGAGCGTTTATGTGTGTGTGTGTGTGTTGGCATCCTGAAACCATCGACTACCAAACCAACCACCATCATCAATGAACGATAACAATCGGGGTGAATTTCTTTAAAAAATACTCACGAAAAATATCAAGTTGAATGCAAAGAGCATGTACTTGACGCATTTCATTCCTCCTTCGACCATTTTGACGGTTTGTGTAGCCTACGGGAACAGTAAATCCACCTAGATGAGGGTTCGTTTCCAGTCAACCTGGCGAGTTGTGATGGGCAGCCGAGCTATGGAGGGACTTATGTGCAGCCGCCCGCAGCGCCACCCGTGAGGCACGGAGGAACTACAGCGCGCCCACTATGGCGCGCCGAATGAGGCTTTAGCGGCAGGAGTAGGAGGTGGAGGAGGAGGAGGTGAAGGAGGAGGAAGAGGAAGAAGAGGAGGGGGAGGAGGAGGAGGACGAGGAAGAAGAGGAAGGGGAGGAGGAGGTGGAGGAGGAGGAAGAGGAGGGGGAGGAGGACGAGCGGGGAGAGATGGGACAGAGGATAGGGCGAGAAGCTAGAGAGGGAGAGAGGAGGGAGAAGAGAGAGCGAAAGACAAGAGGCAGAGAGAGGGGAGAGACAGAAGAGAGGGGGAATAGAGGGAGAGAAAAAAGAGATGGAGAGAGAGGGGAGAGAAAGAAGGGAGGGAGAATAGAGGGAAAGAAAGAAGAGAGGGAGAAGAGATCGGGGAAATAGGGAGAGAGGAGGGAGAAGAGAGAGCGAAAGACAAGAGGCAGAGAGAGGGGAGAGACAGAAGAGAGGGGGAATAGAGGGAGAGAAAAAAGAGATGGAGAGAGAGAGGGAGAAGAGAGGGAGAAAGAGAGGGAGAGAGAAGAGAGGGAGAGAGAGATTAAAGAGATAGAGAGAGAAGAGGATAGAGAAAGAGAGGGAGAGAGAAGGGGAGACGGGGCAATAGAGAAAGTGGGAGGAAGAGAGGGAGAGGAGAAAGAACGGGAAAGTGATACACAAATTAATATATATTATTAAGATATTAACTATTAAGTCTGACGTGAACTTGTATCTTGTTGAGAGAAACAAAATGAATTGTTTTAACGTTCAATTTTGTTCTTACAATTTCAGTTTTATTACCAAAGCCTGTCATCGTGGCTCATACAATGCTAAGATCTTTTCACGGATTCGTTATTTAACCACACATTTGTTCATTTCCTTACCTTTACCTGGGTTTTCTCTGGTTTCGTCTCATTAATTCCTCTAGTTCAGATTTTTTTTAATTGATTCTAAAAGGGGATTTGCATGTGCCACTGCGCATGTCGGTTAGAGTGCATCATGGGATGAATTCTGTTGAAATCTGACATACAAATATTTGGCAACATTTTTATCCAAGATTGCAAGAATTACGATCAAATTTATTTTGTCAGTACCAACTAGTCAGAAACCCACTGGAAGACCTGGAATTCACTTTCAGATGCGGGTCTCCTTTCTGTACACTTTTCTTGTATGAATGAAAAAAAATGCATTGAATTGAATTGAATTGAATTGCTGACAGTGCCTGTGCGTATGGTCTAAATGCTTGTTATACTGGGCATGCATGGGCGGAGGGAGTGAGTAAACCTTCATGCGGGCCCACCACCATTGTAGGGTCAGATTTTCAAAAAATGCACAATCTACATTTCTACACATGCCTCAAATTCTGCTAAATTAGAGTGAAAAATGATAGATACTGAGTATATCTGAGTGTATTCTGTATTGTATTCATTCAATGAATCTGTCTGGTTATGTTGAACTGTATTTTGAACATGATTTTCGTCTTAAATCAGGTTTATTTGAGGAGATTGGTGAAGGCCAATCGTACATTTTTGAAAACTTGACCCTGTACACCACCTACACCACCACCTGTCTAATTAAGTTGTAAAGCTAAACTATATTTACTCAGTAACTTTGAATTAATAAAAACGAACTTTAATTGATTGCTGCTGAACCCAAATAAAATATTTTTAAATCAAATAAAAATGTAATAGTGATTTTGATTTTGATTTGATTAGAAAATATTTTATTCACTTTCGTATACATCTCCATATATATAGGAATAAACGATGGTGTGTAGAGTAACAGTAATGCATATGAATTAATGTTAAAAATTATGTAATGATGTACGAACTAGATTTTTCAGATTGGCAAATGAGAATTATTACATTTGATGTGAAACTTTGACCAATAAAATTTTTATAAAAAAATAAAAATAGTAAAGATGTTTCAGTATAGCCTGAATTTTATCACATGGATTTTACACAAATCTTAGAAAGAAAGAATGAAAATAATACAGAGCAGACATAACAATACTATAAAACCGTATTACATCTACCGATTTTGTGGTTAATACGCACACATTGCAGATATATTTCAAAAACAAGAATTAGTTAACAGTGATCAGTTTACATTTATTTATTTATTCAGAAGATTGCGTTTCCAAGGGAAACGAAGATTGATGTCAGTTAAATGTGAAGTTCGAGAGGGAGGGATAGTAGGAGGGAGAGGAAGGGGAGATAGAAAACATGAATTCCCTATCCCATATATGACTGGTCACTCCATGTAATTCTGTTGATCCCTTTAACACCTTTGCATATGAGGCATCTTACTTCTCCACTTGCCACTTTAATTCACACATGGTCTACCCTTTAATTCACACCTGAACGCCATCCCCTCCCCCTCCCAGCAATTACATGGGTCATATTTTCACAAAATGTACAATAGGCAATTGTACAAATTTAGGAAACTGTGCTAAATTAGGCTGAACAATTTCTATGAATTGATTTCTTTATTTGTTCTGCTTTTGGTACTAAATGGGTTAAGATTTTTCTTCCTTGTTGGAAATTTTGTGTGTTTATAGATCTAAGGTCAATGTTTTCTGGATAATAATAATAATACCATTCATACGTTGTTTCAACTGTCTTAGTCCAAATAAATACAAGACTCACAAAGGGTGTATATGAGAAACCCAATACATGAGCAATAAGTGATGTATGTATACTGATAGACTGATCTTATTCATATATGTCGATATATACGCTTACATGAAGCTGGAAAAAGTGCATACGTGAGCATATAGCCTAGATCTAAACTAACATTGTTCAAATACAATTATCAATCAATCAAATAATTATATATAATGTATAGGTTTAATGAAGTGGAGAACACAGTAAGTCCTTTTCCTACAGTCGTTTTTATTTATAGAATACTTTTTAAAGACAGCTAGATGTTTTTGTTTGTCTGATCCTATGTGTTTATAGTCTGTCTAAAAAGTAGTTGAAACGTGATTCCTTAGATCCTTTAAGGGGAGGGAAAAGTGGGAGATTTTGTATTTCTATTTATGACAAGGACCTGTCAACCCTTTGCCCAAGGAATCGCTCATTGCAATCAACCATGGAGTAACAGGGCCAGTATAACCAGCTCTTCCTTCCTTGTAAGCAAAACAACAGCTGATGCACATAGAAGAGAGGCAGCGCAATACCATGCAGCTGTATATTTGGCCATGGTCGGTCGCAAACGGCCATGGTCGGTCGCAAACAGCAATTCAGGGGGCAAAGGTTTGAAGTTAAAACTCCCCCACTTTTCCCTCCCCTTAAAGGGACTAAGGAATCACGTGTCAACTACTTTTTAGACAGACTAATTATAGGCTTGAGCTAGCCTTCGTCAGGGATATTTGTTGTTGTTGTAACGTTTTTATTCTTACATTCCGATAGGTACATCTGGATGTTTCCATCTATTTTCGTTTGTATCCTATTATACATGACTTTCCATATTATATTTTCTACACAACAATAATTAAAAATAAGATATATCATATTATCAATGAAATAGGTATAGATTCTACGTTCTGTTACTTAAGGATAATCAACATTTCTATACAGTATAAATATATAAGTATTAATGTGCTGGTACACTGGGCGGTTTAGTTATATCACATAGACTTTAGAATTGTGTTTGACTACGAGTATAACATATTCTCATTTTACATTTTACATCTTTTATAGCGTACATTGTTATTATATAGTCTGTTGACTATTGATGTGCTTACATATATACCAGTTCATAATCTTAAACTATACATGTGTTAGTAGTTGGGGCATCCCTATATTATTGGTTCCCTAATTTACTGTGGTTTCCTTATGGTGCAGTTGATTATTTCTGTAAATGCCAGTTGTATATATTATAGCAAGAATACCATAGTATCGCATATGAGGGGGGCTGTATTCTTCGAGTATGGCCGAAAACAACGAGGCCGTTAGGCCGAGTTGTTTTCGGCCATACGAGGTGAATACAGCCCTCCGAAGACGCGATACTCTGTTATTCTTGCTTTTATTCCACGATCTTAACTTATTACAACTTTATTTGATTTATTTCACCAAATTGTGTTGTCCGCATAGTTCACCGATAATCTCGAACGGTAGTGACGTCACTGTAAAATACAGGGAGTTTATATTGTACACCTTGTGAGTGGCAAGTATATCGATTATATTGTACGCTCACGACCAAATCGTGGAATAAAGGTGTATATGGGTGTAGTTTCATACAAAACCGCACTCTTAACTCCTGATATGTTATATTACATTGCTTATATTTATTTGTGAGCATACTATATTCTGGTTAGGCCGTCGGTTTCATATAAAACCTTTCGGCCGGACTTGAGGCTATATATAGGTTGTTTTCCTTTTTCACATTTTACATTCATTGTTATAGAAAATAGGCAGATCAATTTGTGACGTGTTACAGACGAATGAGTCACAAGTCGCAGAAATGGATTTTCGTAAACCATCATAATATTATTTGAAAAAATGTGATGAAGCCGATTCCAGTGATAGCAAACAGTAGGACGTCCATTAAATACCTCTATATTTGTTTATATGGGTGAAATCGCCAGAAAATGTATAATTCACCTGAACCAATCCTCTCAAATAACCCAAGTTTAAGACAAAAATCGGGTTCAAAATACCGTTCAACATAACCTAAAAGATTGTTTGAATCAAGGCAATGCTGAATATACTCAGATACACCTGGTGTTAACGATTTTTCGGTCTAATTTAGCAGACTTGACTAAATGTGTTGATCTGCCAATTGTACATTTTCTGAAGATCTGACCCATATGTGAAAAGTTTGGGATATTTTTTATTGTCAATCACAGGTAAAGCAGTTAAATATGTATTCTTTAGGATGGCCACAAATAACACCCCCTTGGGTCAGATTTTCAGAAAATGTACAATTGGCAGCTCTACACTTTTAGGAAATTCTCCTAAACTAGGCTGAAGAATGAAGAATGCCGGTTATATCTAAGTATATTTGGTATCACATTGAGTTGAAGTATCCGTTCTGTTATGTTAAACTGCATTTTGAAGCTCATTTTTGTCTTAAATGTGGGTTATTTGAGAGGATTGGTGAAGGCGAATTGTACATTTTCTAAAAATCTGACCCATGTGTTATTTGTGGTTATTTGTGGTGCATTTATACAAAGGAAACATGTATAATACACATGTATGCAATGACAGACATGGTCGCTCTTGAAAGATAATATTCAGATACCATTGGAGGCACAAATACATATTGCTATGACTATAATATAACAATATATAATGGGTCAGATTTTCAGAAAATGTACAATTGGCAGCTCTACACATTTAGGAAATTCTCCTAAATTAGGCTGAAAAATGAAGAATACCGGGTATATCTGAGTATATTTGGTAGCACATTGATTTAAAGTATCAGTTCTGTTAAGTTAAACTGCATTTTGAAGCTCATTTTTGTCTTAAATGTGGGTTATTTGAGAGGATTGGTGAAGGCGAATTGTACATTTTCTGAAAATCTGACCCATATGTTGAACTAAGTTGAATTGTTGGCCCGCCTAGCTCCTCCATTTCACAGCTCATCTAGTGTAACAGGTTGTTGGAAGCTTAAATTTAGCTGGTAATTAAGTCACACGGCTTGCCATAAACCCACCCAGGTGAATGTGGGTATTGTTAGGTTAAGGGGATTATACCCGAGGTGTGTGATCCTGGGGTGGTTGGGGGGTGGGGGGTGGGGTGGTGGGGTGGAGGTGAGGGTGGTGGGGGGGGGGGTGAGATTAAATCATGCTCCCACAGTGTTCTCTTTACGCATGCGTGGGAATTGGAGGTAATACATGTGTGTGCATGCTACATGACAATACCTCCACGCTCCATTCCACATATTGGATACATTGTGTGTGACGGGGAAGGGGGGGGGGGGTACTCCACATATTGGATACAAAGGGGGTGGGGGTACCTTGGATTATTTGGGAGGTTTTGAAGCTAATTCCCATCAAAAATAATTGAAATTGTTTATTGTTTATCTAGTGGTCTATTCATTTCAGACCAATCCAAAGGTCACCCAGATAGAGTATGAAAGGATTTGGAACTGTTCTTTTTGGTGTAAAATCTCCTTATCTCCCTAAATAATTATTTAGAGGTCCCGCCAAAATCTCATTTTTCTCAGTCTGTCTCTCTATCATCTTCTTCAACTTTGGGAATCCTCTTGGAATCGAAGATGTATTTGAATCTTCCATTCTACAGTACTCAAGATAAAGGGAAGAAAAATAATCGAGAAAAATATTTTTGGTTGGCTTTAGCTGGGAATACAGTGTTAAGTCCAATCTTGTCAAAAAAGAAAAGAAAAAAAAGTCCAATCTTGTCAATCATTTACAGCTTAGATTTAGTTTGAATATATCATATCTATTCAGTCAATAACATTACATTGATGCAGAGAACCACAAAAGATAATATGAAGGAATGAAGAAGAGGCAGCCTTGGGAAATTAAAAGTTTATTTTTAATTGATTTGTTTATAAAATATAAATCAATAAGTAAAAGGTTGTGTAAAATTGGTGAATAGATTTGTATGAAATTGAATGATTTGATATAAATTGGTGATAAGTGATTGAAAATAAGTTTTAATGGTTAATTAGTTAGTACGAACGAAGAGATAAGAAAAAGGTGAGGGTGGGTGGGAATTTTAGAACCGTAGAGGTCGGCAGGCGAAAGTGAAGTGAGAGCGAGAGGGAGCCGGTGTATGGGGGAGAGCGTGACCGGTCACGTGTGTTATTGGTGTGAGTGTATAGAGGTGAGGGAGGGGCTAGGGGTCTCGCCTCAATGCCCAGTCATCGCCTATTGCAATTGACTCGAACATCAATTTCATGATGATATTCCTGCTAATCAGCGACATCTACATCTTGAACATTCAACGTTAACACACTCCAGGTCCAAACCCTCAGATCAGATGAGAATGGTATGTCAGCCTACCTCACTAATCGGTTTCTGTCCTAGAACTCGGCGTTTTAATGGGATTATAATGACATTTTGCGGTCTTGATAGAAGTATAATGACTCTTTGCGGTTTGAGGCGAGAGGCTTTCCCTTCATTTGAAGGGACTCTCTCAAGTTTGGGCCTAGACTGAACATTTACTATAGTTATTTATCAATTTAGAGTCTGATTTTGTGACAAATACATGATTTTTGTACACTTCAAAAGCGAGCCTAGTCACATGTAAAGATGTAAAGAAGACATGGTAAACATTTTTCTTATTATTATTCAACATATTTATTGTGATGAAAGGATTTACAAGGCTCACTTGGACAGCTTTTTTCAGGTTTGGGTACCATAGTATTTATGGGCTTTCTTTAATCTTTTGGTTTTGGGGGTTGGCAGTGGGAACTAGTGCTGTGAGGAGGATCTGGTTTGGCAACCTTGATCATAACCTCACATAGTTTATATTGAATTGAATTGAATTGAAAAAACTTTTATTTGCAATAATTTTGCCATTAAGGAGCAAATCTCCGGCTAGCGGGAGGTCCTCGGCCTCTTCATAGCTTGATTTACATGCAGTTTTGTAGAGGACAATATCACCAGAGTCATGGACTAAGGATGATTCTCTACGTATCTTACAGTTGTCTTTTAATTGTCAGGGAGCGCAATATTACTCCTAACGATGACATATGTTCCAATGCTAACTCACTTTTTATTATTTGTTCTTTTCCAAGGTTTGACAGGTGTTCTTTTCTGAGTTTTGATAAACTCTACCAACAGACCTAATCGTGCCTATATCCTAGCAGAAAAAAAACATATTAAAAACATTTACAACTGATATTCTGATACGGTATTCTATGTAAATTCAGTGTGATAATTATAATAGACCCACATCGATGGAAGGACTTATGAAACATATTATTATCGATCTTTGTAACTACAAACAGTACAGTCTAGACTCAGAGTTGAGAGAGTCCCTCCAAAATGAGGGAAAGCCTCTCCCGTGTAGGCTCAGGTTTGAAAGTCCCTCCAAACTGAGGGAAAGCCACTCCATTTTGGGCTCAGAGTTAACCTGAGAGAGTCCCTCCAAACTGAGGAAAGCCTCTCCAGTTTAGACTCAGAGTTAAGAGAGTCCCTCCAAACGGAGGGAAAGCCTCGCCAGTCTAGACTCAGAGTTGAGAGAGGCCCTCCAGGGACTGATGGAAAGCCTCTCTCTATAAGCCACTATTATAATCCCATTAGGACACCTACTCCATGGCAGGGAAAACCATTAGCACAGTAGGCGTCCAATCACTGGCATACCATTCAATTTCTTATTCTCAATACAATCTATGCACACTAAATATCTTTAGATCTGAAGATGAAGATCTGAGATGCTGTAACACAGGTATATATATATATATTTTTGGAACATTTCTTTATTTAGAAGTAAACAGTGGCATGTGCCAATCCATTAAACTTTTACTGACTAGGGTCAGACCCTGTTTTCTGTCAGGTCCTGAATGTGCTGATGTTCAATTACAGATTAACAACTGAATGGAGTATACCTTCCAATAAATTCAGTCCAAAGCTAGTTCAATAAAATATATTTACTAATAATTGTTTTTTACCGTCTATTTTCCCTAGTTTCTATGTTTATAGCTTCTGACATCCAACGAAGTGTTAGTTTGGAAAAAAATTCCAAGTGAGTTGGATGGAGATGAATAGTAAAAACTCCTTGTCTATAATGCTTACATGTTTTGAAGAAAAACCTGGTATTTTATCTTGTACAATCGTCATGTTTAAAAATCTTACATGAGTTGGTAGAGAGCAAACGACGACCAAAAGAAATTAATCTAAAACTGTTGATGTGGGGAAGAAAAATATAGAAAACAACAACTAAAAAAAA
The DNA here is from genome assembly GCA_942159475.1 of Sthenelais limicola. Lineage (NCBI taxonomy): Eukaryota > Metazoa > Annelida > Polychaeta > Phyllodocida > Sigalionidae > Sthenelais > Sthenelais limicola. The sequence continues at coordinate 13,645,189 of OW804100.1, read as the reverse complement.
CTAAGGGACGCGACATTGATGTCATTTAGATTTGTATGAGCCGCCAATGGCAGCCTATGTTGAATAAAACCTTTTTTATATATAAAAAAAAAAAAGTGTCTCTTTAAATCCAGTCAGGCTTTATTACAACGTTGGCCCTTACACTTATTTATTGAATGAAATAAAACAAATTGCAGGCTATCTTTACAATTTAACATTTGAATTGCTTTAGGTCGATACGTATTGTAAGAAAGTTACCTTAATTAGCTCAGAGATAATGGCTCCACTTGACCTAATTTCAATTGATTGAACATGATTTAACATGAAATCATACATACTTATAACATTGTGAAATCTAGATCTAAACTTGTAAGATTTAATTATTTAGTCTCATTCAGACATACATCTGATCTATAACCTGGTAATTAATTGGTCCAGCCAGGACAAGCCAATCAGCCCAGGCCCTGTGTAATCGTTGTAATCTGTTTGCGTATAACACTAAAGGAATGGATTACAGCCGGTGTCATGACGAAAAGTGACCCCCATCGAAAAGTGACCCATGGGTCGATTTTCGGCAATCGAAAAGTGACCCACCCCATCGAAAATTGACCCCCTCTTCTTTTCAAACTCAATGATCTCAAATAATATATTGCCATGTCTGATATTGTATTTAGGTGCGTGTGCGGGTGTGGGTACAAGTATATCTGCAGGTGTGGATGTAAATGACACCGGCCTCTTTTAACTGCATGGTTCGGTTCTGGCAATTAGACATACAACTAACTCTGTGTGTTGCGTTGTTTCATTTCTCGCTCAACTATCGACCCTAATTATTCATTCGGAGAATGCCCCACGATTCTTCAACATAATGCTGTGATGGCCTATTGAATTGAACTGAAAAATGGTTTATTTGTCCAAAAGTATGCATGTGTATGAGATAAACTGGTCCACAGGCTTCTGGATATTACTCCAGCTCTTTCATCCATTACCATCAGAAGAACAGCTTAATACTATATGGGTCAGATTTTCAGAAAATGTACAATTGGCAGCTATACATATTTAGTAAATTCTGCTAAATTAGGCTGTGGTTTGGTCAATACTAGGTAAATTCGCGTATATTCAGCATTGCATTGATTCTAGCAATCTGTTTGGTTAGGTTGAACCGTATTTTGAACTTGTTTTTCGTCTGAAATTCGGGTTATTTGAGAAGATTGGCGAAGTTGAATTGTACATTTTCTGAAAATCTGACCCATATAATTGGAGCTAACTACATAAAGTGAACAATGCAAGTGTAATTTGAGAGGTTGCAATTTTCTTAAGTACTTTTATTTGCTGACAATTTCGCTACGTGATACGTTTCATTCAGTCAAAAAAAAAGCTACATCAAAATCAAGCGATAGGTAATATAAAAAGTAGAGAAAGAGTACACAATTATCAATTAATCCTCCTTCATTCTTAGATTTTTAGATGAAATCTATATATCGAATTTAAAAGGTGCATATTTTAGGTTTTTGGCCCATACATATTATTTGTAGAGCTCATCTATATCTTAATAAAATAAGCATTTCGAGGCTTAAACCCCTATCTTCTCTGAAACCGCTGGCCAGATCTCCATTATATTTCAAATACACATTGCCAAAAATGGTGCCGAGCCATTCCACTATGTTTCATTAACAAATTAGGGTTGGAAAGGGGTTAGAAATGGGTTTACATTGAGCACCCCCATCCTGAGCCCCCAGCGCTGCCTGAAAACAAACCTATCAGTGCCCCTACTCCAGGTTTCTGGGTCACCCAAAGCATGAGCACAGGCACATTGTTGCTTCACCACGGGACGGGAGTTGATATATTTCCACCAAAAGGAGCATCATCAGAGTTGAATCAGTTCATAAACTATTGTTTATGATGGTTTTTGAAGTCGAGCGGGGGGAACCTCTTCCCCTCTCTCCTCCTCCTTAAGAATTTGTGTTGAAAACCTAGCAATTTATTCAGTGAAAGAGGGAACGGGATTGGGACAGGGACAGGGACAGGGGCAGGCAACACAACAACAGCACAACACTGAACAGCAACCAAAAAAAGCATCTAAACAGGGTTCCATTTGTGGTATGAAGATACTAAGTTATAGAGACAACTTGAAAGAGAAAGATAGTGGGAGAGGGAACAAGGAGAGATGGGGATGTGGGCCCCACTGTCCCACTAGCAAATCCCATGCATAGCACCGGTATTTGCTAGTTTAGTTCAATATGGATAATGCTCTACAAATAATATTTCAACCCTATATGGGTATTGAAAACCACTGACCCCTTCTATTTTGGGGGATAGGTGAGAATCTGTCCCCCGGAGAAGATGGTACTATGACCCCCTTTGGCCCATGGACTATAATGTTATTGTTTCTGGCATCCATTGGTAGACCAGGGCAATTTGACATGGACAAACAACCAGTTTCTAAAATAAATATAAAATAATTTCAATTCAATTCAACTTGGGGCAAGACCGGATTTCTAATAATTGTGATATGTTTCAGGAAAATGAGTCATAAGTCGCAAAACATGGATTTTGAGATATCACCATATTTGAAAAGATGAGATCAAGCCGATTCCAATGATAGTAAACATGGAGTACATCTAAGAAGTATTTCTATATTTTAAGTTTGATATTTTAATTTTTGAAAAGCAAGTTTGCAATATTTCTGGATGGACATTTACTAGTAAAGTAGCTTAATATGGTCTATAAGATGACCTTAGAAATACACGGATATATGTATTACACTTTCTTGAAAGTTGGTAAATATATTCATGCTACAAGCAGCATTGAGCACACGAAGAATGAACACATTCGCAGAAAGGCATCCTGTGAATTACATCATTTTAATAAATATAAGTTTTGCTGTAACACATCACAATTACATGTTAAAGAACTAGTATTTTCTCATAAATCAGCAAACTTTCACATGATCTCACAGGAGTGGGGGAATAGTGGGGGAATAGGGGATTTGGATATGCCACTGCGCATGTCTGATGCAGTGCATCATGGGATGGATTCTGTCGAAATGTGACATACAAATATTTGGCAATATTTTCATAAAAAAATGCAAGAATGTGTTCACAATATTAGAGCTTGAATAAATGATCTATGAAAACCAAATGCATAATGGGAAAGATGGGGACTTGTCTTATGGAAACATGTATAACACATGGATGTCGACAGTAGAACATTGATAAGATAAGATAAGATAACCAGAAAGTAAAGCAGACCCAGATCAGCCTATGACACAAAACAGTTTGAGCTGCGGACAAGAGCCAGTGAAGCGAATAAATCAATTTGTCTTTCCGGAGGTGACCCAACGCACGGTTCATAAGATCATTGGTAAAACAAAAATCTCAAAATCCTCGGGAATACCACTAGTCCCAACCAGAGTCTTGAAACACGTTCTGAGTGCCCTGTCGAGCCAATTTACCCACCTATGTAATTTATCAATACAGACCTCAAAAGTGCCCCAAGATTTTAAAGAGGCGACGATAACGCCCATCTATAAGTCAGGGCCAAGGACAGACCCTTCAAATTACAGACCAATAAGTATAGTCAAACTACCAGCAAAAATTTTAGAAAGAGTAGTACAAGGCACATTATACCCTCATCTAGAAGAAAATGACCTACTATACAAATACCAATATGGGTTCAGGGCAGGTCACTCACTAGAACAAGCACACAGAAGACTTTTTGAATATATATATGAATTTAAAAACAAAAAAGATCCTGTCTCCCTGGTATACCTAGACTTTCGAAAAGCATTCGACACAGTAGACCATGAGATACTGCTCAGAAAACTAACAACATTCCACCTCTCACCAAAAGTAAAAGATTGGTTCAGAGACTACCTTACTAATAGATACCAAAGAGTGCAGGCAAATGGTGTTACCTCCGGAAAGGCCAGAGTCACCTATGGGGTCCCCCAGGGAACGGTTTTGGGGCCTCTCCTATTCCTACTGTACATAAATGACCTCCACAGAGTTATTAAACAGTCATAGGTACAGCTCTTTGCCGATGACACAGTGATATTCCACTCACATCCATGGGGAGAAACTTTGTACAAAGAACTTCAAAAAGACCTGGATGCTGTGGGAAAATGGTGCACACTAAACAAAATATCAGTAAATGTACGAAAAAGCAAAGCCATGAGCATAGCCCTACGTACAACAAAATCAAACACAAACACAAACGTGTTAAGCCTTAACAACGCCGAATTAGAGCATGTCACACAATACAAATACCTTGGCCTAGAAATTGATAGCGGCCTAACATTCAACCCTCACCTTACCTCAAAAATCAAACAGGGAATACAGAGACTCAGAGCCACTGCCAAAATCAACCAAGCCCTCTCCAGTAAAAACACAGTCCTAATCTATAAGACCATGGTACGCCCCATGTTTGACTTTTGTGATATGTTCTATGCCCCGGCACAGAAAAAACACATAGACAGGCTTCAATCCATACAAAACTCATTTCTTAGGTTAGCATACAACAAAAAAAAGACCGATAGCGTCAAGGAAATCCACTCAGAGATAAAGATGGAATTTCTAAATGAAAGAAGAGACTCACACCTTCTCCACTTAGCATATGAGATGAGTTGTGACAAAAGATACCTTGACAACAGAAAAATCAATCTGCGAAGTCTGGCAAAGAGTAAGGTCCTAAAAATACCAATGACAAAAACAGAGAGGATCAGAAAATCTTTTATTGTACAAGCCCCAACCCTCTTCAATAAAATTTCACCAGCTGGGAGAAACTGCCCAACATTGGTTGAATTCAAAACATACCTTGAAGAAAACTTCTTCTCCCATATGGGATAGTGGAGAGACCCCAATATCGATCTCTATTGGGCAAGCCAAAGTATTATTAAAAACTAGTCACAATGTATATACAAATGTAAAGGGAGCAGATGTGATGTGGGGCCAGTGTTCGCCAGAATGTTACCCAGCATACATCTAAACCCTCTAGTCCTCAAAACGACGAAAGGATATATATGAACAGCGGTCAATGCAGTGTTCGCAAGAATGCCAGGACCTAGCTGGATGTGAAAATGGGATAGACTACTTATACAGCACAATACCAAATTCCTCCCATTTTTAGTATCAACAAAAATTAACCCAAAATAAACATGGACGATGTCCACAAAAACACATACACAAGGAAACCCATACCATGGGCCCCACCTTGATATAGTATAGCTAGTGCATCCCATTGCAGTAGAATAGGTAACTAGTCATTTAGCGCGTCGCTATCTCATAAACTGTAAAATTAAAACTCTAGTCTAAGGGACCCTCTGGAAGAGCTATGGCTGCCATAGAAGAGGGCAAACCCATTTCCGGTGTAATTTATCTTATGTACTGTTTTCTGGAAATAAACAATATACATACATACATACATACATAAGAAAATCTTTTATTTGCCTATTTAAAATACAAAGAGATGACAAAAGGGTCGACATGTCTATATGAAAAGTGAATTCCATTTCTACCGACAGTTACCTTTAATTTAGAAGGCCTATTTACTGTATACGACTGAGGCTAGGATTAAATATGGGATAAAATATAAAACAATAAAGGAGCGAGATGAGAGAATTATCAGATGGATCTACAACTAACAAGTGTTTAAATATATATAGACATTTTCCAATAATATACTTTATTGGTCGGTAAAACAGTTGTTTTGAGTAATATAAAAATAACTCGTGAGTAAGACTGCACTTGATATACTTTCATAATGCTTACATAGATCATAAGAGATTAATAAGTATGCGATTCAGTGATAGGTAAATTATATGTACTATATTAGTTGGTTTGGAAACCTTATTTTACACAATAGGGTTGAGGAAAGCTTCGGATTTACTTCCAGAAAGCTTCACAGATCATGACAGATGAAGAGTAAAGATAGCTATGATTATATAAGTGGGTATAACAAACATGAGATAATACAATATAATACAATGATTGTACAGTACAGTACAATACAGTTTGATTTTTGATTTTCAATTTTAAATCAAACTTGGGAGATTCAGAGGCAAGAAATACATATTTTTGAGAGTCAGTCACCTGGCTTATCAGTTAATTTACTTTTATGAAGTAACATTGTCCAACGTTTTTAGATTTGATTTTAATTTTGTAAGTAAAAGATTCTATCTCTTGTCGGAATTGTCTTTGAGTTTCTAAATTTTGTAGTCTGGTGGGGAGATTGTTCCAGGCACTTTTGGCCTTATAAAGGAAACTATTTTGAAATAGAGATGACTTTGGATGTTCTAATTTTAACATTTTTCGATTTTTTGCGTGGTTTCTGGTGGGGAGTTTTCGTTGGTCAATGTTGCTTATTGTTCTTGTCAGGTAGTATGCACTTTCTGCCATATGAACTTTTCTTCTAAATTCGTTTGGATGTATGTTGAGTTTCTCAAATTCACCAGCAACATTTGTTCTTTTATTAAGATCAAGGGTTGCTCTTATGGAGGTATTTAACAACGATTGGAGCCTTTTTATCAGGCTTTTGTTTGAACTGTCGTAAAAAATATCTCCATAGTCAATGTTTGGTATTATAATCATTTTAACAATATCCTTTTTTACCTTCTTGGGTAACATATACCTTGCATTTGATAGAAGTTTCACCTTCCATCTAACCTTATTGATAATTTTATTTGTATGTGATTTGAAATTGAGTTTTTCATCGATTTGTAGACCTAGATAACAGTATTCCTCAGTGCGAGCTATGGGTTCATTACCCAGGGTAAGACGTTGATATGCTTTATTTACACTTTTTGTCTTTTTATTAGGGTGAAATATTAAGAATTTTGTTTTTGAAACATTCATGGAGATCTTATTTATTTTACACCAGGTGTCTATTTTGTTCAAGTCTGTTTGAAGGGTGTTAAATATATTTGTTTCTGATTTGTCATTATATGATAGTACTGTATCATCAGCATAATGTTGGACAACTGAGTTTTTGACTACCTGGTGTAATTTTGATAAATGTCCCATGCTGAACATGACATGTTTTCTATAGATTTTAGACTGTACCATTAGTCCCATAATTCCATGCGAATGAAGATTCAAAATGGCGGCTATGCAACTCCCCTATGTTGGACAAACAAATAGACACAGGTCACCCACAGGTGTGTCCTGAGGCTGTACGGGCGGGGTGGGTGGGGGTGGGGGGGGGCCATTGACAAGATATCTACTTTAATTATTGATTATTCATCGACAAATAGCGCGGCACAGTGCCACACAGGCCTGCTGGAACAGATGCCACACATACCATTAAGGCAATAATCAAGCGATGGAGCAAGTATTGTTTTAAATCACATCTTTATTTATATGGGAAACTGTTTTTTTAAGAAAAATATTTCCTTCTAAATGACTTCCTTTACGGGTACAAACATATGTGATGTGTTTCAGGAAAATGAGTCAAAAGTCGCAAAATTAAAATTTTTCAAACTGTTTTTTTCACAAAATCCCTTTTTCAGGAATGTTCTCATTTTTTTTGTTTTTTTAATGATCCAAGTCGTATAAATACAGGTACAAAATGTTAAGACTGTATTTTGCATGCATTCCTAAGGTCATTCTATATTGTCTATTCAGCTACTTCACTAGTAATTGTCCAACCAGAAATATTGCAAACATTCTTTTAAAAAATAGAAATATCAAACTCAAAATATGGAAATATTTAGTAGTTGTCCTCATGTTTACTATTATAAGAAGCCGATTGATCTCATCTTTTCGAATATGATCATATCTGAAAATCCAATTCATGTGACTTATGACTTATTTTCTGCTAATACACGACATATAAGTGATGTAATGTCTATTGGTATTAATTGTTACATATAGTTCTTATTCTTGAATTGTTTATTCAGTTTTATTATATATACATTGCGCTGAAAACAATGTATCTAGAGTGAGCTATGCATAGTGCATATTTCACTAGTGAGTTATGTGGGATTGTCATGGCAACCAATCTGTTTTTTTTACAAAGATTACAACTAAAATTCAAATATATGACTCAATTTCTTTCTATTTTCATGATTGTAAGCATGTATAATAAATCTGTTAACTAACTGTTTGGTTTCAGTCGCTTAGAATATTGCACTCGCAATGCAATATTCACGCTCCTTCAACCAACTCGTTAGTTTACCTGTATATAATTTTTTATATAAAGGTAATTTTTCACATACTAATTTTCTTCCATTTTAAACGGATTTGTGCAGATGATATTGTTAAGTCAATGAAACATAAGCTTTAAAAAGGATTTGCAAGATCTCTCTATGAATATCTAAATATCCTGAGGATTTTTTTAGCAGGAATTTAAAAAAAAAAAATTCCCCATAATTGAGTCATCGTCAGTTCATGTATGTGTACTTTCACCATTTCATACATATCATACATATCATACATATATATATTGCATTCTGGATTCACCAACGGCGACCAGAAGGTTCCAGAAGGTTGCTCTGTGTAGCCCATGCAGTATAGGGGAGTATAGAGTATTTGTAGACCTGTCAGTGGAGAGGAAGCTGGTACATTATTATTACTTTATATAGCCTGGTACATGCTTATTACACATGTGAAGCTGGACCATTATTCATATTTTATATACATGCACACGGTGCATTGTTAATATACTGCACATATATATATATATGGGTCAGATTTTCAGAAAATGTACAATTGGCAGCTCTACACATTTAGTAAATTCTCCTAAATTAGACTGAAAAATGAAGAATACCGGGTATATCTGAGTATATTTGGTATCGCATTGATTCAAAGTAACAGTTCTGTTATGTTAAACTGCATTTTGAAGCTCATTTTTTCCCTAAAATATGGGTTATTTGAGAGGATTGGTGAAGGCGAATTGTACATTTTCTGAAAATCTGACCCATATACACAGCTCAGCCTGACAGGGGCAGGGTGGGGGGACGCAAGGAAGAGAAGTAGATAGAGAAAGAGGGGGGGGGGGCACAGAGAGAGAGGCAGAGAGGAGAGGTAGAGAAAGAGAGAGAGAGAGGGGAGAGAGCTATATAGAGAGAGGGGGGAGAGAGCAGAGAGAAGGGGAGAAAGAGGGGGAGAGTGGAGAGAGAGGGGGGAGAGTGGAGAGAGAGAGGGAGAGAGAGGGGGAGAGAGAGAGCTAGAGAGAGGGAGAGAGAGAGAGAGAAGAGAGAGAGCGGGAGAGAGGAAAGAGAGGGAGAGAGAGAGGGGAAAGAGCTAGAGAGAAAGAGGGACAGAGAGGCGAGAAAGGGAGAGACAGAGAGAGAGGAGAGGCAGAGGGGAGGGGCAGAGAAAGAGAGACAAGGGAGAGAAAGCTATAGAGAGAGGGAGGGAGAGAGGAGAGAGAAGAGGGAGGGAGAGAGAGAGGAGAGCGAGGAGGGAGAGGAGAGAGAAGAGAGAGAAGTTAGGGAGAAAGGGAGAGAGGAGAGAGCGGAGAGAGAAGTTAGGAGAGAGGAGAGACAGGAGAGAGATGGGCGGAGAGAGGCAGGAAAGAGAGAGAGAACGGAGAGGCAGAGGGAGAGGGGGAGAGAACGGAGAGAGAGAGAGAGGGAGGGGGCGAGGGGAAGGAGGCAGACAGAAAGAAAGTGAAGATTGAGAGTGGAAAGAGGTTTACAATGGGAGACATCTATAGACAGAGCAACAGGAGACAGCCATACACTACGTCACATTCCCTATACTACTCGGACTGATGACGTCACATTCCCTATACTATAGTTGGTAACTTGATACCCGTACTGCGGTGACATTTCTTTGATTGGGAAGGGTGGAAGACGGAATTCCATTAAACATCTCGAAATCTGTCACCTCCTCATTAAAACAACAGCTGGGTTAGGATAGAGGAACTCAGATTTGGGGGACAGCTCCCCTTGTCTTATCATCACCCCCTTGTTCACAGCCTAGAATGGCGGTGAAGCTGAACACCAGACAGTAACAGAGGCGACGAAGTGTAACAGTATGTATCAGGATGGCGGGCCTCATTACCTAAAGGAGTGGTCCTAGCTGGTCCTCCCTCCCCTCACCTCCACCCGTGTCCAGTTAAGAACTATACTCGGACTGCTGACGTCACATTCCCTATACTACTCGGTCTGATGACAAGGATGCGCAGAGACCATGATTTATACACGGCACCGTTTACCGTACGAAAACCATTAACATAAAAACTAAAAAAACACATGAGCTGAAATTTGGCGGATTATTTGTTCTGATTGAGCTCACCAGATGGAGCGGGTGTTTGCTCGCTGGCCACCAGGTGAGGCGTTTCCATGGCGACCGGTCGATAATCACGTGCTCTCCATGGCAAACAGCTGCTTCCGCTACGTACGGCCACTCCCTCGTCATCGCGCCATTTCTGCAAATTGTATAAATGGGTGATAGTTTCCTGCAAATGTACAATGATCTTCACCAATGCTCTCAAATAACCCAAATTTAAGACAAAAATCGAGTTCAAAATACAGCTCAACATAGCCTAATAGATTGTTTGAATCTAGGCAATACTAAATATACTAAGATATACCTAGAATTGACGATTTTTCAGTCTAATTTAGCAGAATTTACTAAAGGTGTTGATCTGCCAATTGTACATTTTCCGAAAATCTGATCCAAATGTCGTCTGCTCCGTTGATGACGTAGCATCTGCAGGGGTTGGTTGTCATGGTGGAACTGTGTCCGCAACTGAGGTGCATGAGATTGAACAATAATAATAAATATTTTATTTCCTTTCTTCTTATGTATGAACTCAGATCAAGATGTACTGTCACAATTTATTCACATTCGTTTAAAACAGTCAGTAAGGAAGAAAAAGCAATGTGGCGAAGGCTAAAAGCGGACATAGAAGAGCAAATAGAACTCTTAAAATAAAAACAAAAATAAAACCTCCGCTGCTATCAAGGTCTAAAAATAAGCCACCATACAAATGCAAAAGTCGTGAAAAATCCGACAACATAGGTAGCTATATATCTGTCATATTCGTAGCAGGTCTCTTGTATGTTTTCTCTGTTTCAGGAAAAATATCGTCGCAAGGAAACCAAAGTCTTAGAAATGTAAAAGCCGAGATGGCAGGATAAAGAAATAAAAATATTTTAAAAAAACAAAAAAATAAATAATTTATTTCCACATTTACAACTGGTGTCATACAATGTAGAAATTAAAAATCTTAACTTTGTACTTTGAATATGTACTCGAATCCTTATAATTCTCAAAGTGTATGAATTGAGATTATATAAATTGAGTTATTAGCCTTGGTACTGCAAGGCTAAGAATCTCACATAAAAAGGTACTGTACTGTACTTTACGGCACCTATATATGGGTCAGATTTATGGCAAAGTTAAATTGTACATTTTCTGAAAATCTGACCCATATATTAGTGTCAAACCAGAATCTTTTTAACGTGTTTATTGACACAGAAAATTTCGCTGCTGCGATACGTTTCATTCAATGGTTATTATATTCTAACAAATTTTGTATTTATTATTGTATTTATTTTACCTTTATTATATACTCTGTATTATAACTTGTGTGTAGTTTCCCTTTAGTCAATATATGGGTCAGATTTTCAGAAAATGTACAATTGCCAGCTGTACACATTTAGAAAATTCTGCTAAATTAGGATGTAATTTGGTCAATACTAGGTAAATTCGAGTATATTTGGCATTGTATGGATTCAATCTGTTTGGTTAGGTTGAACTGTATTTTGAACTTTATTTTCGTCTTAAATTCGGGTTATTTGAGAGGATTGGTGAAAGTGAATTGTACATTTTCTGAGAATCTGACCCATATATTTTCTTCTTCATTAAGGGTAACAGTTGGAAGATATGGAATTTAATTCCATAAGCTTGTCGATATTGTTATCACATTTATTTCAAACTTTTTATATTAGTGGTGAATAAACAATTTTCGAATCAAATCAAATAAAAAAAGAAACAAATGGCAAAATGAATAATTTCTGTGGGGCTATCATATAGTTTGGTATAGATCTACATCTTTCTAACTAATATAGGCACACTCTAATATAGGATCTGTATATCACAGTCTAGGCCCAAAATGGAAATAGATGGATATTTAGTGGTTGAGGCGTTTATAGTAGAAGCATTACAAAACTTGTTCTTAGACATATACACATATATGCAAATACACACACATCCATCTATACATATAGTCGTATGTACATACATATATTATAGACACTTGCCGGACACTCATACATGGGTCAGATTTTTAGAAAATGTACAATTCACTTCCACCAATCCTCTAAAATAACCCACATTTAAGACTAAAATGAGCTTCAAAACATAGTTTAACATAGCAAAACAGATACTTTTAATCAACACAATACCAAATATACCTAGATATACCCGGTACTCATCATTTTTCAGCCTAATTTAGCAAAGTTTCCTAAATGTGTAGAGCTGCCAATTGTACATTTTCTGAAAATCTGACCCACACGAGTGTCTGTTTACCCACACATAGTATACCTGTTTGGCCTGCAACAAATTTAGTTCCATTCACATAATGTAGATGGCTGCACTGCATGGGCATTGGACCAGCACGCTATCTCTATGTTAGTAGTATACTGTCGGCACGCTGTGTGGCAATTAGGGGGCCGCAACTGAGAGATCCGGGAAGGTGGAGGAGCTGAGCTAAGACAATGGGGGGTCGCGGGAGATAAGGACAGCCTAATTTGTGTTGTGAAGATAATAATATTGAACATTTATTTGTGGATACATTAAATGATGATTTAGGTGTGTGTATCCGCTGCAACTGCTGCGAGGATACGGGAATATACTATTTAAACACTCCAATGTTACAAAATCATTTCACTTTTTAGTAGTGCTTGTTTTCTACTCAGTCTAATATGTGATTATATATGGTTTATGCAGTATGTAGTCCCACTTTCACTTACACTAATGTCTTACGTAATAAAACATTAACTTCGCTTAGTACATTTGCCTTGCTTGTTGTGTGTTACATTTACATCTAGCAGTGTATACATAGTCTTCTTATTAGGTCAGTGTGTCGGTCAACACTTGATAACCTCCTTTACCTAGCCAGCGACAGTTATCTCTATTGTTTATATCCACGTTTAATAACATAGTCCAGTACCTCCAATAACATAACACACGCTCCCTTATCTCCAGCTCAATCTCCAGCTATCCCATTGTTGCAACTCTCTCTCCAGTTTGCTACTCCCACGCTCCTTTGCTACTCCCACGCTCCCTTATCTCCTGCTCAATCTCCAGCTAACCCATTGTCTCTGCCCTTATCTCCCGCGGTCTGCCCTTATCTCCCGCGGCCCCCCATTGTCTTAGCCCTTATCTCCCGCGACCCCCCATTGTCTTAGCTCAGCTCCTCCACCTTCCCGGATCTCTCAGTTGCGGCCCCCTAATTGCCACACAGCGTGCCGACAGTATACTACTTATGTTACCAAGTCTGTCCGAAAGGTAGTTGACACATAATTTCTTTAACCCTTTAAGAAGAGGGAAAAGTGGGAGATTTTTTATTTCTGTTTATGACAAGGACCTGTCAGCCCTTTGCCCAGTGAGCCGCTCTTTGCAATCAATCATGGGAAAACAGGGCCAGTATAACCAGCTCTTCCTTCCATCTAAGCAAACAACAGCTCGTGCACATGGAATAGAGACAGTGCAATACAAAACATATGTATATTTGGCCATGGTCAGTTGCAAACGTCGACTCAGGGGGCAAAGGTTTGAAATCAAAAGCCACCCACTTTTCTCTCTCTTAAAGGGACTAAGGTCCGGTTACTGTACTTACTCTATTGACTGTTTGAGATGTTACAAGATTGGAACCACTAAAGCCTATTCAGCTCTCCAATGCAGACCTTTGCTCTACTAGAGTTATCATTATACAGCGAGTGAGATACACGATCAACTAGACTCTACACAAACCATTATTAATAATTATCCATCAGCCCCCAGACTGCTGGTTGTTGGGTTGGTTGAACCCATACGACCTGAGCAGACAACTCAAAGCAAAACATCTGCACGAGAACGGTCGAAGCCATGCCGTAAGGCAAGCAGCTAGAAATAGTTTAGTAATCGGGATTCCCGGCTGGTGTGCGAGGGCCGTTTTCACGACGATGCTTCATTTGTACATATAAAAACAATATTAGGCGGTCAGATCTGCTGAAATAGGTCTAAAATCAACATCTTTCTATCGGTCTACACTTTTCTGGACTGAATGGACTGGACTTATACGTTTACTGACTAGACTGATTTAGACTGCGTGATCTGACTATGGTCCAGCTTTGCACCTAATATTTTGACTGATTGACATGTTTCGAGATTGGACCCAATAAAAGCTATATCAGCTCTCCAAACGTGGACCTACGCTCTATTCGAGTTATTATTTCAGCGAGCAAGATCAACTAGACTCATCACGATCCACGAGAATCTACATTAGCCATTATCAGTAATTACGCAACTCCCTATTGTATCCGATATAGAGGTAATTCATGGAATGTCAGTCACCCAGCTACCCAGCATAAAGTCTGACATTTACACCACAAAGAAAAAGTTGCCAATCAGAAAAGATGTACCCATGAAGAGGAACTTTTGACAAATATTGTCATGTGTTCCAGATTCATGCAAGGATGATGGAAAAACTAGACACTTAAGACCTGTTACATCATTCTTATTATCCTTACAACCTAGCCCAAATTGTAATATTATTGTCATCCATATTGTCTTCTGGGCCTTCCCGTCAATTTCCTGGAACCTGTTAATTTCCTCAAGTTTAAAGTTTGGACGGTGGAATTAGTAGAAAACAAATTTAGTGAAATATTAACCTATACTATTGTAGGTTCATATATGATTTTAGGGGCACCATATGCTAGAGTACCTATATATCTACCTGCCAAAGCTAGAGTTAGTATTAAGCAAGAACTTAATCTCTCATAATAAATTTGGTACATAAATATGATGCACTAATCTCTGGGAATAATCAAGATATATTATGAATAATAGCATTTTCCCTCATAATATGGGGGATTTACTCACCCATGTCTCCCAAATGGGTCACTCCCTGCAGTCAAGATAATGAATTGTATTCTAAAAGGGGTTTATTTAAAGGTGGGTGAGATACAAATTGTTCTGCCATGCTTATATTCTGCTGCAGAATAGAAAGTAGAAAATATTTAGAAATTGTCAATACTCCAGAGATCAGATCACACCTGTCTGACACTGAGTTAGTATAACTTTGTTTATTGTCATGCTCCATTTGAAACCAACTATGCTATCAATGGCCAATCCTTATACATGTGTGAGAAAATTTAGTACCTTGACCTTTTCATAATTCATCCACCGATCAGAGCTGCTTGAAAAATGATAAAGCCAATGCCCTCTGGTTGCTTAGTCTCTCTACCCTGCTCTGATAGCAATTATTCAATTGTGGTGAACCAACCTTATTACGCTTTTGTATTCATAAAGCCATTTATACAAGATAAGACCATACTCATCTAGAGATGTCAATTGAATGTGCATTTGTATTACATTTTACATGTAATACACACCTATCATTTTTAATTCTCTCGGATATTTTTCTATTTAGTTATCTTCAGTTTTTTATGTATGTAACATTAGCAACCTTTTGTATAGTCTGCATCTAATCATGATATTTTAATTGTAAAGCTCCGTCAGCTTGGTTTGAGTGAATCAGCCCTAACTTGGATGAGAGAGTATCTGAGTAACAGATACCAGTGAGTCTCTGTAAATAATTTGTTTTCCTCAAACAAACTTGTAACTTGTGGTCTCCCCCAGGGCACCTCTTTGGGGCCACTTCTATTCTTGGCCTACATAAATGACCTCAGTAAAGTGATAAAAGGTTTGAACATTCAACTCTTTGCAGACGATAGTGTTATATACTGTTAGATTGGCACCTGTAGATGGGAAGGGTGGCGATACTCTCCTTCAGTTCAGGTGGAACTTGAAAAAGAGTAAAACCATGCTAATAACAAATCATCGAAACCCCCCCACCCTTACATTCTCTATGGGTAAAAATAATCTCCAAAACACCCACTCGTATACATATCTTGGGTTAAATATAGATGATGATAAGCTCATGTTTTCTGATCATTTAAAAGCAAAAATTAACTTTGCAAAAACAAAGCTGAAATCTCCTTCAAAGCTTAGTTACTGTTCCTCTAAGGAAATGCTCACTATGGTATACAAGGTCGCTATCCGTCCCATATTAGAGTTTGGTGATATAGTGTACATGGTGGCACCTGAGAACTGCAAACCATACAAAATAGTGCAGTAAGAATCATTCTCAGATTAAATAAGCTAGCAAATATTTAGATGGAATGCAACGATACGCCACGAGCGATGATACAACCATTTCAACTAGGCCTACGAGTGCATATGTATCCCAACGAGTAGAACACTTTGAGTTTGCATTCCATATTTATATCACAACTGTTAAAAAATGATTTATTTACCTCGCATGGCTTTCCGCCGAAACTTGTTTATCTTATGCATCCCAAACACTTTAGAAAGACTCAATCTCATTGGATAATACAGTGGACGTGACTGGTGACCCACTTTTCCTGAACAAATCAGAGCCAAGATAACAACCGCCTTCGTTACTAGGCGGAACACACATGTACTTTTCCGAAACATTATTCATAGTGCGGATCATCGAGTTGCGAAGTTGATAACAAGCCAAGTTGTGGTATAATGACCAGGAACAAAGAAACCTAAAACTTGCCCCCTATCTGTTAGAAGAGAGTCACTACTAGATATAGCCTTTCCTCAAAGTACAAACCTTAACAACATTGATGTCAAGAAAAGAAATCTAAGAAGGTATGAGGGAAGAAAAATGTTAAAAGTTGTTACACCTAAACTGAAAAGGTTAGGAGATAATTATTGCATAGAGTCCCAGATGTTTGGAACTCTATGAATATTAGGGTATATAAATGTAAAACTAGGAACGATTTCCGTATGTTCCTGCAGACAGTGTATTTACAAGAGGTTTGGGATGACATAGAAATATTGGTCAAGTTTAAGAACCCATAATGACTAGTGATATGGGCTATTGGCTATCTGATCGAAAATCGCTACTGTTGGGATAATCCCTATTGTTGGGATATATACACAAGAAAGAGCAGAAATCCGGATACTATATATCGAATTAGTCAAGCACCACATCCCCCTCCCACTAGCATTACAATGTCCTACATAATAACTGCCTAGAGGTAGAGTTACAGGTTGGGGCAGACTAATTCAAAGCTGGTACTCCGAAAGTAGCACATTTACATATCAGAGAAGCAACAGGACATAAATATTTTAATTTGGTTTTTCGTAATCTTCACAATGGACTCCATTATGATTGCGGTTGTTATATTGGCTCTCATCGCTATAATAACCAAATGGCGTATGAGGGCAAAATTACAGTTACCACCAGGACCAAAAGGCCTACCATTCATAGGTGTTGCTCATAAGATAGATAAACGAGGATTACACTTTAGTGCAGACAAGTGGGCAGCCGAGTATGGGAACATAGTCCACTGCAAGGTGAAAGATGTTTTTTCTTGTCCTCAAAACTGTTTTAATTATGATTAAGAAAGGTTACAGGTTCATCTTCTATATATGTGATGTGTTATAGGAAAATGAATAATGAATCATAAAAGATTATGCCCGGAGGTTCATGCCCGACGCATTGGCACTTTTAACCAAAGTGTTGGGTGTCCGAGGGGTTGCCATAATATTTTATGGTCCAGAGGTCCAGGCCTGGGTACCATAGGCTCACATTTGATATATATGAATTCTGCTTCCCATAGTTTTGAGGGTGCTAACCTTTTTCTCAACCTTATTGATGTAGTTGAGGTATGTTTAATAGGAAATAAAGATAGTTATGAGTAGGGAACCTGCTGAAGAATGCCCTTGCCTGACCAAACCCCAGACCTTTGGATTTACGTTCCAATGCTCTACCAACTGAGCTACCTAGACTAGCACAACATCAGCAGGTCAGAACCAGATTCAACCACCAGGACCACTTCACTGCACCCTCCCAACAATGGACAGAACTTATCTCATATGATGGCAGAGGTCTCGTGGCTCTACTGTCTGGGCCCTAGCTTTTTTGGGCCGTACCAAGAAACAATTAACATCTCCATGAGCCTCAAAGATCCACCCACCTTACCTAAATGATAGCCAGTCAGCGCGCTTGAAGCCATACTCAGATGTGTCCGACATGGGTTGGTGTGCAGGCACTGTGTCTTAACAAGTGGAACCTCAGACACCAACGTCAACACTGGCTATACTTTCACATAGAAATATTCCATGTTTTGCCCCAAATACTGCATTTTTCCTATTGATTATTCCTATGGGTGGTATGGACCCACTATTACCAATTAACCTTGCCAGGGCGGCTGGTATAAAGAAACATAAAGAAAACGATCAAAATAAGAAATCAAACTAGTCGAAAAAGATAGATCCCTTCTAAAATAATCTCCTCATGCCGGAGGCAAATGTTGATAACTAAGATCTAACATATATCTTACATTAGCAATAATCTCTCTCCATCTTCCTTAACCCTTCCTCTTAAAACTTAACTATTGATCATTTAAACATTCCATCAGATATATGTGTGTATGCTGTTAAATATGGTTTTATTCATCATGGAATATTATGGGGTACTAATTTTAGTTATCTTATTAATTAAACTAATCGTTGTCCAAGGTAAAACCTTTGCCTCTTTCTCTATAGGCCTATATCTTTTGCTATCAAACACATTTTTCGTTGGCCACATCACTTAATATATGCCATCTTATCCATAGTGTAGGTGTCTATGTGTTGAATGTTGAGAAAATATCAGGGAAATTTAGTATCTGGCTTGTTAGTCTGAGGTTTGAGCATGTGTTAGTGTGGAAATTCCTATTTCATCTAACTCATTGTAGATTAAGCTTATTTCTAAATAGTAGTGAAACCTAGGAAGTATAAGAAGTGTTATTTCAGTACTGGTAAGTTCCATCCGGGTTCAGGACAATTGTCGCTATTTGGATATAAACCCACATTAACCAGCCACCTTCTCCAGGGTGATTCACTTGTGGACATAGCAGTGAGGTCATTGCGTTAATGCATGCTGACGTCAGTTTCTGCCATGTGGTAGAACCACCATCCATGACGTAGTGGCTTGGGTTGGCAGATATACAGACATTATGGTGCAAATTGGGGTTCTCTCACTGGACCATCAAGGTGTAATATAGTTTTTGGGCAGGGTGGAGAGCTACAAGACCTGAGCACTGGACTTTGGAGTGGGTTTTGAGTATAGACACTTCTCTCAACTCCCAATGGACAAAAGGACTTGCTCTCCCCCAGTGAAACTGAAGGCATGTGTGAAACTCCCCTAAAGATAGGCAATGCCTAAAGCTATAATTGAGAGATCCTAAGTGCAGGTAATTACCAGATGGAAGCCAGGTGTATTGTGTGAACTGAAGATATATATATTACCTTATATGTACTATAACTGCACCATTTCATCCAAGGATTCTTTCCATTAATAAATATACTTGCACCACATAGAAAGCTACTAATGATTTCGAGTACCTTGTTTTATGCATTATAGTGATTATGACTGATTACAACCATAATTAGCTATACTGACATTTGGTGGAGAACCCGGATACATTAGCTATACTGACACATGTGGAGTCCTGTGGGGCAGTCGGAGGAGCATAGACCCGCTGTTGGAGAGGTTGATTATCCTGTCTATAGTGAGAGATATTACAATACCGTATCTTGTTTTCTGTAGCTTTTTGGTGACAATGTGGTCATACTGAACAACTATGAGAGCATCTATGAAGGGCTAATTACACAGTGATTGTTTTGCTGGGCGACCAAAGATGTACAGAACAAGAACTATAATGCGTGATGATATTGTATGTGATTCAATTTCTCCAAGTTGGACTTGGCGGAAGAAACTTGCTATGCAAGCATTGAAGGTAAATCTACATTATTCCAAATAATTTTATTCCTATTAGTGTTCCTGCAATTTTGATCCTCAAAAGAAGGTGAGAAAATGCTTTAGGAAAAAAAGGTACTATTTTGACCAAATATTAAAATCAAATTTTAAAATATGATTGACCTCCATTTCAGACCTGCATAATTGTGGACTGTTTGGGGCATAAATGGACTTTATTAATGATTTTATTCTATGCCTAAGGTGTTTATAGCCAACAAGGATTCAAATAGTTAGTGGCTAAGACAAATCATCAAATTTCAAATAGAGTTGTTTGTTTCCAGGTTTATGGTGCGCAGCTGATTGTACTAGAGGAGAAATGCAATGAGTTGACAACAGATATGTTGGATGAGCTGGACAAATTGGCTGAGTCTGGGCAGCCGTTTGACTTCAAACCAGTTGTGCATCGATGTATAACTACAGTTGTTTCTTCGTTGGTAGAGTATACATTTTGAATGTTATATTTCCTTGTCGACAGAACATTGTTTATGTAACCTCGTTGACAATTAGTGCAGACAACTAGTGGATTTCCCATCAGCAACACCAAGGCTTCTAATGCAGAATGCACTTTAAGCAACACATATCCTGTATCATCAATAAACGTCTCCCAATATTATTTCACATTGCCCCATATCTGATAATGTATTCATACATCCTTATATATATCCTCAAATGAAAACTTGCCAATCAAAAGAGATGTATCCATGGAGGGAAACCGTTGACCAAAGATTCCCATGTTTTCCAGATTTATGGAAGGAAGATGGACAAACAATATATTGCAGACCTGTTACATTTGCAAACGAATATTAATAAAGCAATAAGCATGTCACCTTCTGGATTGCTGTTAGATTTGGCTCCCATCACTCGATTCTTCCCCTGTAGACAACTGTACAATAGAGTAATGGAATGCAGGCAGTTGGCAAGTGATATTATTGGATTTGAAATAGGCAAAGCAAAGGTAAGTGTCATTCGTATCTGACTTTACATACCACAGGTTTCCTTTTTCTCAGATTACTGCAATGTATTAGAAATCCTCGTATGCATATGAATATGTAACTGGGCTAGCGGAGACCTGTATACATAAGGTATAAGTTTACTTCATGGAAGTATTTGAATTGTTTACTTGTAGGAACTTAGAAGTGAGGAGGATTGTTTTATGGGCCAACTACTCAATTATCAATCGACCAACACATCAAGACCGGAAAAAGAGCAACTCACAGATGAAAACATTTGCTCACTTGTAATGGACATGACCCTTGGTGGTGTGTTGAATAATTTGATTATTTTCAATGAGAAAAAGTATGTCCACTGATATTTTCACAAAGCTTCCATGGAATATCCCCAGGCCTATACTACATAAGAAAGAAAGAAAGAAAGAAAGAAAGAAAGCGAAAAAAATGTATATCTCACCAACATAGTTTTTTCTTTCACAGTCACCTGTAAATAACAGTGCTTTAGTATGTTTTGTTCATGTTTGAAGTATTTCAAACTATTTCAAGCGATAATATTTGACCAAGTTTTATTACATTGATGTCCAAATTAGGAACAATGACTTCCACATTGACCCTTTCTGCGATGATTGCCTGTTTGGTGAACTACCCAGATGTTCAAGAAACAATCGCCCAAGAAATCAAAGACGTCATTGGTGCCAGACTTCCAACTTTGCAAGACAAACAGGCCATGCCATATACTGAAGCTACTATCTATGAAACTTTCCGCTACCAGTCTATGTTTTCTCTAAATGTTGCCCATGCAACAGTGGCTGAGACAAAGCTCCAGGGATATGATATTCCAAATGGCACTACAGTAAGTAGTCTAGTATGCTTAAGGGCAATCCATTGGATTTCAGATGTGTGGGACATCAGACAGGGATTTTAGCCTCTGTCAAAATCCAATCAGTACAGAATCAAATCATGACGAATCACAATCTATTCAGCATCAACTCTTCCAAACAATTATCACATACACATTGGAAACAGGATAATAAAGATCATATCGCAAGTACACATTGCAATCAAATTAAGAAAATCATACACATTGCCATCCAGTTGAGTCAACATTTTTGCACTACAGCCTCTAGATGATTTGATTTGATTTGATTTGAGAACGTGTTAATAATCCATATGCAGGTACATTTTAATTATCCATATGCAGATACATTTTCTACATATTTCTACATATTTTGAGCACTAAGCTGAAAGTTTACTTTTCGGTTAGGTTGTACAATAATATACATAATAATATACATTTTATTTCTTTAAAACTAGTGAGTGTAATAGCATGATAAGTGCATCATGAAGAAATACTGAATAATGAAGAAATACTGAATAATGAAGATTTCAAAAACATGAAAACACACAATATATTTCCAATATCATTCTCAACCAATAAAATTCTTATGCAATGGATTAGGTGTTTTTCAATGTCTGGAAGCTGCATCATGATCCAAAATACTGGCAGGAACCTTGGGCGTTTATACCAGATAGGTTTATTGAGGATGGTGTGGTTGTTGCTGCTGATCATCCCCACAAGAAAAGGTATTGTGTAAGATTGATGTTATGTATCAAATCCAAACCGATTTTCATCAGATCACATATATTTTCATCCGGATTTTTCATTCTTAAATTGCAACTTTAATTCAAAACTACAAAATTACAAGGGGGGAAATTAGAGATGGGTCTGATTTAATAATGATTATATTATGATTATGATTTTGTGGAGTGGATATGGGTTTTGCCATGGGAAGCTAGTCCTTACTACTACATGTGGTCCTGACAAAATTCATGTATTATTTGCGTTATCATTTCATTCATCTAATCCAAGGTACTTATGGGCGAGCGGAGCGGAAAGGGAATCATATGAAAGTTCCGGAAAAATGCCCTGGACATGACAATGAATATCTATACTAACTGTTGTCCATAGTCATGATCCAATTGAAGACATTATTTTTTGCAGACTGCTTCCATTTGGAGCTGGAAGAAGAGCGTGTCCAGGTGAGGTATTGGCCAAGAACAGGATCTTTCTTCTCTTGACCAGACTGCTGCAACATTTCCAGCTTCTGCCAGAGTCAGAAGACAAGAGGCCAAGTCATGACCCACATACTTACCCAAACACATTTGAGATTGCCCCCAAACCCTACAATATCAAAGTATTGAGAAGGGGAAATTGATTCATTACCTTCAGATTCTGTAAGGAACAAGTGTACCTTACAATACATCAGCAGAATTGATTATTCTGCTGATTAATTTGGATATCAATCTATATATAATTGTTGAATATAAACTTGTTGTGCGATTACTACCTAATGTATCAGCTCAAACGATTTGTTTGTACTGTATGTTTTGTATGATTTTCATGCTTTTACATCCTATGTAGATCATAAATTTAGCGATTAAATTTACATTTTAGTGATTAAATGATAATTATTTAGCTTTTTAAACCAATGCGTAAGTTAGAAATTAACTCCAGTTACCTTTACCCCTGCACCAGGGGAGACTTTGGACATGTCCCACATTCGCAAGGCGCCTACTAGTAGCCACCACTCCCTGGTTCGACACACTCTCTTGGACGAATGGCACCTAATGCTATTTCGATAGAAATAGCTATGCTATGCTCTTCGAACTCAGGAAAGGTGCACATGCCCAAGTGGCAAACAGTAGAGTAGTAGAACCCACCTATGATTGACCTTTTTGAAGATTTTTTCTGTTGTGAAACTTTCAAACCAATTCCAGATGCTTGCAAGCAAGATTTACTTCAAAATACTTCAGATAAAGTTTTTGATTTGAGCAATAATTAAAAAGTTCTTGCAAACCATGCATTCTAAGCAAGGGGAATTTAAAATGGCCGATCCGATCATGTGACCTCTGGTGTGCCTACTACTGCAATACCCACAACAATGACGCCATAGCGGTAGACTGGGAAACCCCTCATCTTCGATCAGAAAAACAACTAAGGAATGTCGCTCTCATATTGAAGGTAGAAACTCCGGGATTATTCCATTAAAAAGCTTACAAAATATAGATTCTTCTGCTAAAATCTAAATGTCTGCTGTCATCTTATGGCAGACCCGTAAGACTGACCTCGCATGACAGAACGCCTGACAACTTATCCAGAGGAAGTATTTAGTGTTGCATTTCATGCCATAAATACAAGTACTAGGTATTAGTGTAACCCCGCCCCACCATGTGCCTGTATATATAGGTACCAGTGTAATCACCTATATATATATAATCACCTATACATATATAATCACCAATACATTTGATATTCACCAATATACTTACATGTGTCAGTAATCATTAATTACTATATATATGTAATCACTAAAATACAGCCTTGAAAAACCATGAGTTTTTAGATATTTTGGCAACAAATGAATAAGAGCAAAAGAATCCTTGGTTCCATTTTAATGGGGGTAGGTATAATTGAAATTATGCTAGGGTCCAGGTAAGTAACTGTTGCTAGGCAGATAAACAATTGATATGGTTGTTGCTAAGCAACCAGTAGCCCTAGCAACAAATGAATAACAGCAAAAGAATCCTTGGTTCCATTTTAGTGGGGGTAGGTATAACTAAAATTGATCTAGGGTCCAGTTAAACATGTGTTGCTAGGCAAATAAACAATTGAAATGGCTGGTGCTAAGCAACCAGTTGCCCTAGCAACACACCAATATGACAGATTCCTTGGGTCCAATATAGGGGGTGGGTAGGTGTCGTTAAAATCTTTCTAACAGTGATATTCTTGTAGTGGGAGACAGGATTTAGTTACAAATGGCAGCCATTTTTGGAAAATGTTCCATTTTGGGCGGCCATATTGGAATTTTTTGAGGAGCCTACAAAAAATGTTTTTAGTAGCCTACCCCCAGACCTACCTCTGTGCCCGGGGCAGGTTGATAATTTGGATCTTGTCGCACCCTGGTATACCATCGTTGAAATTGACTTGATTCATCTTTTCAAATAATATGATATCTCAAATTCCATTATTTTGCGACTCGTTTTTCTGTAACACATCACAAATATTACATTGGAGGTGACATTGACATCGGCCAATGTGCTACACTAATATAGGTCCAAAAATCTACCCGTCCAAAATGGACATAGGCGGGTTTACATTGATTTACTCTAAAGCATAGAGTCCGGGTGTAGCGGGTGTACCAGGAGTAGAGCCCTGGGGGCAGGCGTCAGAAAGCTGCCTTTCATGTATAAGTGTAAGGTTGTACTGGAACGCTACACCCGGGCGTCCGGGTGTAGCGAGTTTCAGAGGAGTGGCCCATACCCCGTCATTGCAGTGCGATTCGCGTAAAACCTGACATGTCTCTAGCGGGAAAAGTGGCCTCAGAAACTGGGTCAGTTGCGTAGGGAATCTCCTGTGACGTCACAGCAATAGCGGGAATAGTCCAGAATTTGAAGAGCAATATGTCAGCCGCTCTAGTAAGCCAAACCAACCAGCGCTACATATCATTCGAGGACAAAGATAAGGTGAGTTCATAATCTAGGTGAAGAGAAGTCGACGCATGTTCATCAATATTCACTCTTACTGACACGATCCTGAGAAGCCATTGATCATTGATTCAGTTTTTTCTACAGCTGGGCGAGAAAAGGATCAACGCAACACAGTGTCACTAGTCGTAGCATACAAATCCACCGCAGGTCAAATACAGGACTAAAAGGGTTAGATATTCCAACTAAGTGTCACTAGCTGTGACTGTGTATGTTTCTGTCCCAAGAAAAATGTCTATTTATAGGCCTACATGCAAATATAAAATGATTCAAAGAATAATTAACCGCCCCAATTGGATTACATCAGCTTGTAGAGTTATGAGGCTTTTTAAAATGAAGCAATAATTCCGCCGCCCCCCCCCCCCCCCACCCTTTGTGTGGTGGGTGACTGCGTAGGAACGTTGGTCTAGTTCACAGTCAGTCTAATTCCAGTAATTTAATTAATAAAATTCCGGCCCACGCAGCACTCCCTCCCTTATTTGGTACAAAGCTAAATAAAATATCTCATAATTCTACAAGCTGACCACTGCCAGGTTAGTCTCTAGTAGCTGTTGTTCCCATTATATCCCAACATAGGCTGAGCATGGGTTCGTGGTATGAACTAACAAGAGCCTTCGGCTGAGCCCCTCGATCAGAAAAACAGATCTGACCACATTAAAAAAGGATCCGCAGAAGAGAGATCAATTAAAGGATTGAGAGAATTAAAAGCCTCAATTTATTACATGTAGGGACAGAGAGCTTATTTTTAAATAATGTTAGGCCTATCATTAAAAGGGTTTGACCAGGGGTAGTGGCGGCTAGTGGATGCCTTGTAAACTATTTATCTAAATCTCATTAGGCTTAGGTTTTTGTCATTGTTTATTCATCAGAGGAAATAATGAAACGGTTCCAAATGGAAAAATTAAGTTTTTAAAAAGTGAGGGTCTGAGCGGTATGTGAGGGTCTCTGACTAGGTAGCCCAAGATATTCTGACTTTCCCCGCTCTATTTTGCTTTAGTTGGTCGCTACACAGATAGCAAGACAGCAAGATAATGTTTTTTCTATGCTAAAATCGAAGCCCCCACTGTAAACTTTAGAACAATGTCATTTTCAGGCTAAACACTCAGGACTACTTACTTCCATAATAAATAAAGCATCAACATGAGGGTCAGATTTTCAGAAAATGTACAATTGGCAGCGCTATACATTTAGTAAATTCTGCGAAACTAGACTGAAAAATGATGAATACCGGGTATATCTGAGTATATTTGGTATCGCATTGATTCCACGTATCAGTTCTGTTATGTTAAACTGCATTTTGAAGCTCATTTTTGTCTTAAATGTGGGCTATTTGAGAGGATTGGTGAAGGTGAATTGTACATTTTCTGAAAATCTGACCCATGAATTGTGGTATTTGTAGATGTATTTCAATGTACGAGTTGAAAAAAAGCCAAGTGCACCGGAGGATGATACTGCTGGCCCCAGTGAACATAAACCGCTGGTCCGCATCAGAGATAATTTGCATCGACCAACTGCCATCCTGCAGAGAATCCTCGTGAGAATTTCTCTTTTTTTTTGATAAAATGAAAGTCCAAATTATGAAGGACGTGTACATATTTATTTAGCTCAAAATATAGGCCTGTAGTATAAAGAAAATATGTTGTGGAATATAATAGGATGTTTAAGACATGGTTTTAAAGAAAGGCCCAGTCCTTTATTTTGCAGCATATGATCATGTATTTTTGTTATCAAATTAATGAGTTCTGAAGCTGTACATTTATTCTAGGAAGGTCGCAATATCGAGCAGTTAGAAAAACAGCAGCAAGAGAGAGAAGAATTGGAATTTGCATTTCAGGTATTTTTTGTTTCATGAAATTCTATTTATGGATTAGAAGATAAGGATATGAGAGGAAGTTTTGTCTTGTATTTGTGATGTGTTTCAGGAAAATGAGTCATAAGTCGCAAAAAATAGATTTTGAGATACTATGATATTTGAAACGATGTGATCAAGCCGATTCCAATGATAGTAAAAAGTCTAATAATCTAATTATTAGTATTTCTAGATTTTAAGTTTGATATTTTCCTCAAAAATCAGAACATGCCAATGATTTGATCTTATGACAAAAACACTTTGTAAAATATCAATTTTGCGACATATGACTCATTTTCCTGAAACACATCACATTTATATGAATATGAATAATAATAATACGTAACAGTGTAGTCCCGTTTCTAGACTAAAGAACATCCTTTATTTCACTTCATTTATACAGCTGGTCATGTGACCATGGGATCCATTGCGCATGCACATTAATTAACATGTAACCAATCAGCATAAGTCATGGGGTATACATTTACATTTCCTTACATATTAAGCCAATGATGAGCATTGGCCAATGACCTTATTGGTGCCTCATTAAGGCAACCAATCAGCTGAACATTGGTAATTGGGTCACCGTCCGTGACCTGAAGGGGGAGGTCAGTAGGTGACATCACACCTGGCTGACCCCTGGCTCCCCCTTGTGTGTAGGTGAGGTGTCAACATATGTTTTATGAGCAATCATACATAAACACTCCTGTGAAGAACCCCTTCTACGGGCCTGGTGAACCTGGAGTGTCTGTTGTTTATTCCTGTTAATAGCCGCCATTTTGAATCTTGATTCGCATGGAATTATGGGACTAATGGTACAGTATAAAAACTATAGATAACATGGCATGTTCAGCATGGACTATTTATGAATGCTCCAATGTAAATATCCATGTGTTATACGTGTTTTCATGACACAAGACCCCATCTTTCCCATCATGCATTTGGTTTTGATAAATCATTTATACAAGCTATGACATTGATGAAAACATTCTTGAAATTTTTTATAAAAATGTTGCCAAGTATTTGTATGTCAGATTTCAACAGAATCCATCCCAGCATGCACTGCAGTAGACATGCGCAGTGAGGAATGCAAGTCCCCTATTGTCCGTGCCTAAGGTGGTCTCTTGCTTTGGTAGCGGGGTTCATAAGGGTCATCTGCCTAAACTCATTTCTGGTTAGTCATTCTACTTTTTCTGGGTACGTTTGAACCTATGTCGGGGTGATTGGTTAGTGTTAACATTCAAGCAGATGCATGGTGTCTATAGGATCTCCCTATAGATTACTGTTGTCTCGAGATACTAGGTGTCACTACCTAGTAGCTGACCAGGGACACCTGGTGGCCGTATTTGAAACAGTTGATCTCATACTAGCACGCCATACAGTCCATTAATTACTTCATGGTACCAGAATAGTGGGAATTACGAGAAAAACTGTATATTACTTTTCTAGGCGGAAGAACGGGTTATGAAACAAGCTCAAATGCAGCAAACAGAAAAAGACCCAAAAGAGTTGGAATCTGCCTATCAGGTATGATTCTATTTCTGAAGTGAAATTTCTATTAAGTGAAATTCTATTTATTGAAGAAAGAAATGATACAAGGGAAAGTTTGGTCTGTTTTGTCTTGTATTGTTTACTTTAAATTACTTTTCTAGGCCAAATTGGAGGAAGAACAGCTTGCAAAACTAGCTCAAATGCAGCAAACAGAAAAAGACCGAAAAGAGTGGGAATCTGCCTATCAGGTATGGTTCTATTTCTGTTCCCTGATAAGTGAAATTCTATTCATCAAGGAGGCTAGTGGTTATTATGTCTTCTGTTTGAATGTTTAAGACTTCTTTCTGACAGCACTTTTTGGAAATACACAGATCTGTCCGGCCCTCCCCATATAGTAAACAAACATT
Organism: Sthenelais limicola; assembly: GCA_942159475.1. NCBI lineage: Eukaryota > Metazoa > Annelida > Polychaeta > Phyllodocida > Sigalionidae > Sthenelais > Sthenelais limicola. Next base: position 13,615,976 of record OW804100.1, on the reverse strand, counting down.
GGGAGCAGATCGCATGGCCATCGCTAAAAGAGGTTGGCCCAGAATTAGTGTTGGAAAGATGGGCATATCTTAGAACTCCATGACCACATAATGGACAGTTGGAATGAGTGAGTGAGATTGGTTCCTTTACAACCTTATCAACACATTGAAGGTTATATCAAGAGCGGGAGAGCTGAGAGGGAGGTTTTATGATCTTACCCAGGTAAAAGCAATAGAGAAGAAAGGAGAGAGAGACAGGAAAAGAGACAGAAATGCACTTTATGGTCTTACCCAGGACCAATGGACAGTTGGGATGTGGGTGGTTTATGGGTGGTGTTTTGTCCCCAAACTGTCAGAATAAAAATGTGTCATAGTACATATCCAACATATCCAACAATTTTCTGTTTCAAATATCAACAGTGTTACCGAAAACTTTTTTGCGATGCAGGCCAATGTGGCCGACGTCAACAAGCCTCACGCAGGCCATTTGTCACAGACAGGCCATTTGTACCTATAATTAATAACTTCTTAAATGGTACCCCCAAAAAACAATCAAATACAACTAGAAAGAAGGTGGATATAGTTTGTAACAGGCCGTTTATTACAGCAGCAATATAGACCAAACATCGATAGAGTTATCGAAAACCATTCTATTATAATGATCTTTTCTCAAAATGAAATGATTATAACCAAGATAACATTAATGGCACAATGTATTTATTTCATTTGATTTGAGAACATTTGTATTTGCCAGGTTGTATGAATGTTTAACTAAATAATAAATACTCCTTTTCACATCAAACCAAATATTACATTGATGTTGGCCAATTTGGCCGACGTGAACGGAGCAGACGTCGGCCATTGAAATTTTAATGTCAGCTTTTGCCGACGCCCCGACTTCTTTTCGGGAACAACATTTTCCTTTTCTAAGATATTCCAACACATAATCAACGTGACTTATAGATATCTTAATATCCGAAGAGATACTTTCTTGGATTTGGGATTTTCTTTCTCTTACAAATATATCCACATAGCCACCTTCCTTATGCCAGAGTCAGTTGCTCATTTTCATATACTACTATGTGATGTCTGAGTAGTGGCCAGTAGACTCAAACTAAGTCCCTTAGGCTATACACATAGACCAGAAATCTGACCAAAGTGAAGTTGGTTATTATATGATACATTTCATTTCTGTTAAAGAATAATTAGTTTAATAATTGTTCTGTAGGTAATGCCCGAGAAATAATGCTTGTGTGTGGATAAATTGCATTTATTTGTATATATTGATATTTTTTCGATCATAAAAATTATCAAACTGCACAAGTCTATCAATGACAATTAGAAAAGAAGTGAAAAGGAAGCAGTCCTAACTGTCATATTTGAAAAAAAGCAACTGTGATGTGTCATAAGAGCAGATGACACAGTATTTTGGCTATCCGTAATATGTATATCTCCAGGTTTGTGGTGAGGTGGGCGTGTAGGGAGAGGCAGAGATGAGGGGGAAGTGACTTTCAATGATACTCAGGTTTTTGGTGAGGTTGGCGTGGGGGCAAACGGAGCGGTTGTCATTCCTATTGGCTGTGAAGGGGTCTACTATTACATAACAACTTTTAAGCAAACTGATACTGATCTCCCATTTCCCTTGAACTAAAGATATCACTATGCCAAAGAGCCTTATCTTCTGATTTGTAGCCTGTTAACTCTTGTGACTGCCACTAGGCTCCTCATTGTATGTGACTCTTAAACTTGTTGAAGATAGAATGATTCAAGAGAACGTTTGGTCTGTTTTGTATTGTATTGTTTACTGTATTTTACTTTTCCAAGCCAAGTTAGAGGAAGAACAGCTTGCAAAACTAGCTCAAATGCAGCAAACAGAAAAAGACCATAAAGAGTTGGAATCTGCCTATCAGGTGTGGTTCTATTTCTGGGGTTGGTAGTGTTCGTGTAGCGATAATTATAATTATAATGTAAGTGCCGTTTTGGCATTTTTAAAAAATATAAGTGCATCCAGTAGTTCCCCCTGGGCTGGCGTTCATAAAAAGTTGGTGTTATAACACCGGTGTCAGAACACTGACACAGGTGACTATCACCGTGTTAGCGGTAGTGTCCATAACATAATATGGGAAAAATAATTTTTGATTTCTGAGTAAATAGTGATATAAGGCAGAGGAGGAAAATGGAAAAATATTACGTTACGTCCTGCCTCGCTGCTCATCTGCAACCTGAGTTTCAATCTCCACCATAGGCTTATGTAACCCAATTTGTCAGCATCTCTCCCATTGCCTTTCCTTCCTCTTCCCCTCTCCTTCTGTGACCTTCTCTCTCTCTCCTTTCTTATTTGCTAAACTAATAAAGATATTCTAAAATAGTGTATTTCTCCGTGTAAATCCTAGGTCTCCAGCGACAGTGGCAGGGGTGCCAGTGGCATTGAGACCCCCACAGCTACCTCCCAAAACGAACCCAATGAGTACACAGTCTACGAATTCGACTTCCCCACCGACGAATGCGGTCGTCTTATTGGCAGATCTTGGAAGAACATAAACTCCTTGAAAGCACAAACTGGCACAGAAATTATTCTCAGGCGACTGCCAGGCATCATGAATTACCATACATGTTCAATAGAAGGTTATAGATATTTTTATATGCTTGAAATTAATTTATCTTTTCTCAATAGTACAGTAATCTGGAATTTGAAACCTCTTGCTGTCCCCCCCCCCCTCCCCCATGCCCCGACCTGTACATGGGTCAGATTTTCAGAAAATGTACACTCGGCAGATCTACACATTTAGTAAATTCTGCTAAATTAGACCCGAAAATGGTCAATGCTAGGTAAATCTGAGTATATTCGTCATAGCATTGATTCTAGCAATCTGTTTGGTCAGGTTGAATTGTATTTTGAACTTTATTTTCGTCTGAAATTTGGTTTATTTGAGATGATTGGTGAAGGCGAATTGTACATTTTCTGAAAATCTGACCCATATTCCAAGCCCTTCAACTAAAATTTCCGCATTTAAGACAGAAAGTAGCTTCAAAATGTAGTTTAACATAGCAAAACAAATACTATAAATCAATGCGACACCAAATATACTCAGATGTACCCGGTATTCATCATTTTCCAGCCTAATTTAGGAGAAGTTCCTGAATTTGTAGAGCTGCCAATTGTACATTTTCCGAAAATTTCACTCATATAATCATATGGGCCTTAAATGGCCTGGACATTTTCTAAGATTCTCAGTTTCTTACTGTACACTCCCCCCCCCCCCGTCCGCCACCACCCATACACTGAGTGCCTCACGGAGTAAAAGTTATAAAAAAATATACAACATTAAGTACAACCCCTCGTCGATAGTTCCTATTGTATTATTCTCTTTCTATAACATGAGCACTTCTTTCTTTCCCCAGGCAAACAAAGTCAGGTTAGGGCTGCGCTTGAGCTGATCAAATCCAAGTTTCCCACCGAGAAGTACATGGATATCTCTTACAGGCAAACAAACTGTTTGGATAAGCCTCAGGTTATGCAGGTGGGTCATGTAGTATTTCATACCATAAATAAGTCGCAAACTCTTAAATGACAACTCCTGGAGATCGCGTTGGTTTCCAGAATGTTTATTTCCCGCTGGAAGTATTGTACACGTGATAGAACAAGAATCAAAATGGCGGTGCCCATATATAGCTATCGGTAGTGAAGAAGCAATGCGAGCGGTTAGAACATTACATTCCTCCTTGTCTTAGAATAAAAGTTAACCTCAGAACTTTTTAAGTTGTTAAACGTTACAAGAAACGTCATATGGCCCGACTTATACACAACACTCTATAATATAAAATCTTAACGACCTGATCAGATAGTACCTTAGTTGATCAATGAAAATAAACTTATCAGTTGATAGCACCGATTCCAGTGTTAGAATCTTAAAACACGAAACAGATCTGTCACTCTTAAGACTAGTTGATTAGCACCAACATTTCAACTAACTTAGCACCATGTGTTGTGAGTGAACTTATTTAATACCTTATAAATGACTTAAAACCTTTGGTAACAGCTGTCTGTACCTGAGCATGATCATAGATTTAGGGTGACAAAGTTACAAAATCTTTTAGGTGGGCGGGCGGTTTGATATGTCGCTTGGGTCTCTCAGACACAGATGTTTGTGCTTTGTGTTCAGACTGGTTTGTTCGCTCAGACTGGCTCCTCGGTTTCGCTGGTGAACTGATTGGCTGGCTGATCTGGTTGTTGATCGCTGGGGGTTTTTCGGATGAAGTTGCTAAATTCTCAGGCTGTGTTACCATTGAATTTCCTCCTGGTCTATTACTAGCTTCCCTCATGATCTCCTCCCATCCATCATTGATTGGTATGCTCTCTCTCCTTTCCATGGGTTTGACGTCAGGTTCATAATACTTCTTGACGTGGCTGGTGTTTCTCTTGTAGGATGCACCATCATCTGTTGTCACGGTGACTTGTGTACCCTGTCTACTTGTCACAGTCAAGGGTCTTGGGCTGAAGTTAGACGTTAACTTGTTCTCCTTGTCCTGACGCATTAGAACCTTATCTCCTACTTGGAGCTCGGATGTGGAGCGGTTTTCGTTGGCGCGGTCTGTAGTTCGCTGCTTGGAGATACTGTCACGATCTCTGACATCCTCATCATTCAATGCAGATCTCAGTGATGGCAGACTGGTGCGAAGTTTTCTTCCAAATAGCATCTCTGCGGGACTCTTTCCTGTCCTGCATTGTGGCGTAGTGCGATATGCCCTTAGGAAATTGTGCAATTCCTTTCTCCAATCCTTGTTTTCAGCATGATACCTTTCAGTAGAGTTCCGTTTTGGTGCTCTACTTCACCGTTGGCTTGTGCCCATCTTGGTGGCGTTCGACGATGCTTGATGTCGAGACGAGCCAAATAGTCTTCAAAATCACCGGAGATGAACTGTGGACCGTTGTCAGTTGTCACAGAATATGGAAGTCCCATCGTGTCTATGGTCTCTTCAAGAGCCTGGATCACCTTCTATGTTGTTGTTGTCTTCGTAATCTTTACCATGAAGTATCTGGAATAGTAGTCCACTATTACCAATTTGTTTTCGCCAGTCGGGAATGGTCCTAAGAAGTCTAAGGCAAGGTCTTGCCATGGTCCTTCCGCAAGTTCTGTTGGTATGACTGGTTCCGGGCCTTTGGGTTGTGACACTGTCTGGCACCCATGACATCGTCTGCAGAAATCCTCTACATCCTTATCCATGCGGGGCCACCATACCTTTTCCCTAAGTCTGGACTTGGTCTTAATGACTCCTTGGTGTCCTTGATGTGCTAGGCTCAACACTTCTTTTCGCAGGTCAGTTGGACCATCCTCGTCTGTCACAAGACTATGTAACCTACTTTCGTCAGTTCATCTTTACATGCCTTATGTCTGACTTCGGCCTTGGAGAAGTCACCAGATGTGATGTACTCACAGACTTTCTCCAGTTCTTCATCTGTGCATCATGCATCAGCGATTACCTGTGTTGGCGCATTCTTCTCCAAGTATGCTAGAACTTGCGATGAGCTTAGACAAATCTTCAATGTCTTGAAGGCTTGTTCCTGCTGGCTGCCCCACATAAACGGAAAATCTTTTCTTGTCATTCTCCTCATCGGCTCTGCAAAATCCGGGATGTACCTTGAGCATTATGTCGCCAGCCCCAAGAAGCTCCTCACCTCGGATGCATCCTTCGGCTGCGTTGCATTGTTGGTGGCCCTGATCTTCTCCTCTGCAGCATGGATCCCATGTTGGCTTAACACGTGTCCTGTAAAAACTAAGCGATTCATGCGGAATTCGCACTTGCTCTTATTGAGCGGTAAATTACGATTATGGAGGACTTTAAGAACTTGCCCCAACCTAGTTTCATGCTCAGTCACATCCTTACCGTGTACAAGAATATCATCTGACACATTTACAGCACCTTCACAATCTGCTAGAATTTGCTGGATCACATTCTGATAAATCTCAGGTGCAGCGGAAATTCCGAACATAAACCTTTTGTATCTGTATAAACCTTTGTGCGAGCTGAACATGGTGCAGCTCTCTAGAATTTTCTTCTAGCTCAATTTGATGGTAGCCCATCTTAAGATCAAGCTTGGTGAACACAGAACTACCATTCATTTCTAGTATTACCTCATCAATAGTTGGGATCGGAAACCTCTCCCTTACCACAGCTTGATTTGCTTGACGCATGTTGATACAAATGCGAACATCATCACCTTTCTTAGGGATAACTACCGTAGGTGACACCCAAGATGTTGGTGTGTCTGTTACTTTTTCAATGATGTCTAGGTTAGATAACTAATCAAGCTTCTTGTATGCTCTATCTCTAAGGGCGAATGGGACTTTGCGGGATGCTTGTACCACTGGTTTGACTTCATTGTTAATGTGGATTTTTACTTGATGATCCGTTGTTGTTGTTGTTGAAACTTTTATTAATCGTTATAAGTGATACTGTCGGTGGGTCTAGGCTCCCTGCATAGGGAGGGTTTCAAGCCCTTAACTTACCAAAACCCTGAAATAATTGTGGAAATTGATCTTCCACGCACCCTTCTACGGCATAAGTGTACAGGATAAGTCCTAGCTGCAACGCAAGTTCCTCTGAAATAATATTACAAACTCTCAGACCTTTCAATTGCCAGAAAATCACACTTCATGCTTTTGTCCTTAACCTTAGCCTGAGCAACAAATTTACCTTCCACCTGTAATTTGGAATCTACTCCAAATGGATACAAAAGGCACTTAGCTTTATTTAACCTGGGGCTTCCCAACATTTGATGTGTTTCATAATCAACAACATTAACACTGGACCCTGTGTAGATAAGAACTTTGACAGCAATACCATTAATTGAAACTTCTAGCTTCCCTTTCTTTTCTTTTCCTGAAAGAGAATGAATAGCATTATGTAGTACAAAGGCAGATTCAGTATCACTTTCAACATCATTTTCAGCAACATTGTCTACAGCTTTCACCTGCTTAGATCTGCAGACTTTACCATACAACTTCGCCAATCTTCTCAAATAACCCAAATTTCAGATGAAAATAAAGTTCAAAATACAGTCCAACCTGACCAAACAGATTGCTGAAATCAATGCACTGCCGAATATACTCGAATTTACCTAGTATTGACCAAATTGCAGCCTAATTTAGCAGAATTTAGGAAAATGTGTACAGCTGCCAATTGTAAATTTTCTCAAAATCTTACCCATAAATGTGACGTTCTCCTGTTGCAGCTCAATTTACCCCAGGGTGTAAGCTTGAATGTGATTGTGTCTAGTGTGGTGGACGCTAACCATGTCTTTATCCAGCAAGTGGCGCATCCAACATTCCCGTCCTTGGAAAAGCTGGGTCAGTTCATGGTCATGTGTTACGACGGCCAGGGAGGGGTTCCTCAACTCCCAAGACCAATTGAGAGTAAGTACATGTATATCTAATAGGGGATTTGCATAGCCGCCATTTTGAATCTTTATTAGCATGGAATTATGGGACTAATGATACAGTCTAAAATCTATAGAAAACATACCATATTCAGCATATTCGGAATATTTATCAATGCTCTAATGTCAATATCCATGTGTTATACATGTCTCCATGACACAAGGCCCCATTTTTCCCATCATGCATTTGGTTTTCATAGACCATTTATACAAGCTGCGATATTGGTGAATATATTCTTGTAATTTTCTATAAAAATGTTGCCAAATGTTTGTATGTCAGATTTCAAGAGAATCCATCCCAGCATGCACTGCAGTAGACATGCGCAGTGAGACATGCGACTTCCCTATTATATTGACATTAGTTGATCGGACCTACATGTATATAATTGATTCGCCGGGATATGTTTCTCAACATCTTCGTTTTTCAACATCTGTGTAAATTGTGGTAGATAATTTTATTTGAAAATATATTTATTTCTCAAAATGAGTAAATAATGAGCCAGCTATCTGAAAGTGACTCGAATTGGAAAAGACAGCATGAAATCCTGAAGGTCTTCATATATGCCCCCCCGCCCCCTATGCCCTTACTTCCATTGAATTTACTTCTTACTAATAAAATTATAAAATATGAATCCAACATTATAGCTGGTATGATCTGTGCTGTGCCTATGTTCATCGGCTGGTACCGTGCTATGGTGACAGCGACTTATCCAGACACAGACGAAGTAGAGGTCAAATTACTTGACTATGGGGGTTATATGCAGGTAAACGCATTGCAACTCAGACCATTAAGGTAAGATTATGCTGTTAAGTTCTTTATATCTAATAGTGTATTGGCATTAAGGGCCTAGTCCACTAAGCTAATTCTCATGCGTTTTTGCGCCGCAGAGGACTCTTTTGCACTAAATTCTATGAGAATCGGCTTAGCGGACTAGGCCCTTGAGCCACCAAGAGTTGCACAGTTACAAAAGCATACTGGCAACATTCCCCAATAGCTTTGGCTCTTTGGTGCTATACTAAAGCTTGCTGTGTGTGTGGAAATGATAATTTAATGCTAAGTGCCCATGGCATGACCACATTTTCTTTAAAAGAAAGAACCTTAAACATGGTATGCTAATTCATATTTCAAGTTGTGAAAAAGCAATGTGTTCAGAAGAATGTATACTGTAGTAATTCTATTTGAGTTCTGTTGAGAGTGGCACGGATGGTGGTGGGTTCCAGAGTTGCTAAGGAGCAGTGACTTTGCCGGCACTGTTGTGTTGACACTTCCCAGTGCCTGTCCCTCAAGTTCATGGGAAGCACTCGCCACAGGTCACATGGACGATGACTGGATTACTGACCTCGTAGAATTTGGATTTCCACTCTAGTTTAGAGTCTCCCCTCCTCCCATGGTTGCAACCTATCAAAATCACCCCTCCGCTGTTGCCTTCGATCACCATACATGTAGTAAAGTACATACAGAAGGAAACTGCCCTAGGCACACTAATAGGCCCTTTCGCACAATGTTCGCAGGCCCACCTTTCCAACCTTGGTGCAATATAGCACACATTATGACTCGCCCCAAGTCAAACATCAATGAATGATGAATAATTGTGGATTTGTCCTATCCTCCAGATTTAGGTCCAAATTCACAAATTATCAAAAACTCTATATTTGGTAAAAACGTCCCTCATTGCCTTCCATCTGTTGCCGATGCAGTCAACACTATTATAAATCACCACTTTGAAGTCAAGCTAGCTTCTATCGATATATCCAGAGCATACAGAAACTTTGCTTTGGACCCAATTGATTGGCCCCTAAATTGCATTCAACACAGTGGTGAATTTTACATTGACACTAGCATGCCCTTCAGCACCAGAATTAATTCTCTTTACATGCAAAGAATGGCTAACTTCATCTCTCGTGCCCTAGCTGAAAAGGGAATAGAAAGTATAATATAATTAGATGACGCCCTTCTAATTTGCCCGACTAATCAACATCCACAATAGAAATTTGACATGGCACGCGGTTGAATTCCTCGGAATTTTAATCGATGTTCAAAACAGAAAGCTCCACCTCCCTGAAGAAAAGGTCGAGCGTTTCTTAACTCTTGCACATCAGGTATCTACAAAATGTGTTATATCCAAAAACACACTCCAATCCATAATTGGACATGTCAATCACATTGGCCAGGTTGTAAAACCCACCCACCTGTTTATGCACCGCCTATTACAGACCCTCAGAGAAGCCCCACAAACAGGTGTACCAGTTGGTCACGATATAAGACACAACTTCAGCTGGTTCATTCGATTTCTCTCACAAAACAACGCCCGCTCTATGATCTATGATGTAACTGCCCCTGCAATTACCATCCGAGCCGACTCCTGTCTCACTGGGGGAGGGGGGTGGTCAGATCAACTGTGCTACTCTATTGTTTACCCTACAAACAGGATAAAAGGAATGCATATATCCCAACTTGAAGCCCTCAATTGTCTCATTGCTGTTAGAACAATTTGTAATGATTCTCATGATTGTAACATTCTCATTATATGTGATAACCAGAGTGCAATTGCAGCTTTCACAGGTGGACATGGCAGGGATAAAATCATCAACGCTGTGTGCAGAGCATTTTGGTTTTTCTCTGCAGAAAGAAACATTACCTTTCCCGGGGCAAGTAAAAAATGGCTCCGGGCAAGTAAAATTTAAAGTTACTTGCCTGAGCGGGCAAGTGAAAATCTCTATGGCACCGATTTCAAACTCCTGTTGTGATGTCTACTTACAATGAAATGCCCCTGTAAATGGCCCAATGGGCAAGTGAAGTTAGTAGGTTTTTTCAAGCCCTGCCTTTCAGTTCCTTCACACCCCGGGGATGGAGATGGAGGTGGCAGACGTGCTTAGCCAGCGACACACCAGCCCAGCAGAGGAGAAGCGAGCTGCTCACCTCATCACCTCCCACAACCTCACCGAAATAAAGCCGTCAAAAGATGCTCTCACCTTTTGCACATTTCTCTAATTTCAGACTTGCAGGTCAACAACTTTTTTTTTTCTCCCAACATCGGGTCTTTATTCAATCTCTCAACAAAGAACTATAAACTGGGGCTGATAACACGTCATTTACATCGAGCCCTCTCTCGTTTCTGCATCTTTCGTTTACTTTTGCGCTATATGAACTATTATCATGCGTAATTATTTATGCTCACTATACAGGTATCACTACAAGTTTGACTAGGTGTCAGCGATATTTATATTTCTTACTGACTTCTGGTTATCTAACTCAAGTGTTGTAGTTACAGTTAATCGTATACATTCTCGTAATAAAAGGATTTTACTACAATGTTTGAGATCACTTTTCGTTGTTTCTTTTAGCTAACATTTTTTGTTTACTAGTATTTATCCAAAGATAGGTCGACCACCAATAGTTTTCTTGCGATTCTCGTCATTTGTTGTTCTAACAGCAATGTTTTACTATCGTGTTTCGAATACATAAATTAGCACCTGTTTCGACATTGTTTTTTATCCAGCGAGAATCCGTTGTATCACCTTTTCATGCGTACAATATATAACAGTAGCATTAAAAATGTTCAGATCCTATAGGTTGTTATATAGTTGTTATATAGTTATAAAAGCATATGTTGTTTTTCATAAAAACCTTGCTTTTGTATATATAAAATCTGGCAAGTATTAAGATCCAAGTTCCAAGTACAATATTTTTCGTCCAGGCTAAAATACCAAATAAGATAAAAATAGCATTCATTCTGTCTGAGATCTCTTTGTCTAAGAAACCATTGCCTCTGGCCCACCTTATTAAGTGGCGCCAGAAACAGGTATTTTCACAGTCAATGAAAAAATGGAACAAGTCATCTTTGGTGTCACAGAAGCTGCACAATTTGTTGGGTCTTGTTCATGTCTTTTAAATGTTCGTTACATATAATTAATCTATTCAGTACCTTGTACTGAAAAGACTGTAATTGTACATTTCTTGTACATTTAAAGGGCGTGCGATACCACATTGGGAATTCGATATTAGATATAACAATGTCTCTCTTAAGAAACATATATTCCCATATCTCATTTTCTATCACCCTTAGTCCATGTACCCGGACAGCATGATATAGGACACTTGCTGGTGCGATAAGTATATTGATGTCCTCTGATGCAGGTCAACAACTTACTCCAGGCTGCTGAGATCCGCCAGACCACGGCCATCCACCTACGGCCCTGGTACGTTGGCCAACCACAAATCCATCTTATTCAGATTTGTAACATTCTGTTGCAAATGTGATGTCAAGTTCGAGCAACCTCCACCCGACATTATATGTGCATTCATTGAAGACTGCGTGGCCACTGGCAATGTTCCCCAGTCCAGATGGTATAACCGCGAGAGGGTAGCAGTGTTTTGCATGGTTATATATATTAGGGTATATTTATATATTAAATGATTGTTATAACCCCCCCCCCTCCTGCTCCCTCCTACCTAGTGTCCCGCAGCCCGCCGCCACTGGCGTCGTGTCTGCGGGACGCTTTATGCCTGCTCTGCCTGAGGGGATGAGGCGCCGTGTGCGAGAGTTCAGTTTGAATTGGTACTGTTCGTGTACCCACATAACCAGGTTGTAATGTTTTTACCTTTTTAGCGGTTTTTTGCTACAGAAACGTAGAAAGTGTTTCGAGGTGGTTGAGTTGTCAAACTTTATCATTGAAGTTGAAATACAGTAAAAAAGGCGGGGCTTTACCGGAGGAAATGTGTGAAATAGACACAGAAAGGTAGGGAGCGGTACTGGTCGGCGAAGGACACTATTGGTGTGGCATCGTTCAGAAACCTCTATATAAAGCTGACGCTTTTTGTAAACAAAAACGCGGATGGATGCCGATCGTCAAGAATTACATAACGTCACTAGCATCATGTTATTGGAATATAAGCATAGGCCATACTCCATTCTCATCGCATATGGTCAAGAATGCCCTCCTCTCCGTCTCAAAGAACGTCAGACACTGTCGCCAACCGGCGCCACCAGTGTCCCCATCACTACTAGAAAAGGTGGTAAAGGTAGCCTTATCGCTCCCTTATGGAGAGTCCCTTCGTGCCGCCTACCTCCTCTTTTTCCACACCTTCATGAGGCAGTCTAATATCGCTGCTAAGACTGTCAACAACTTCGATCCATCACGCTAACTTACCTGATCTGCTGTCGTCATCTACAAGGATAGAGTGACAGTCGCCTATAAATGGTCCATGTCCTTTCAGTGGCTGGGCCTGTACGCACCATAACCATCCCGGCCCTGGATGGATCTCCACTCTGCCCGAGAAGAGCCGTCATCCAGATGTATAAGACCACTCCCACAAGACACCCCAACGACCCTGATGATGGAAGGAACATCACCATCTCTTACCTTCGTAAGATATGGCTACACATTCTACAAACCCTTAAGATACCAGGCTCTCATACATTTACCCTTCATGGACTGCGTCGCGGGGCTGTGACACATGTCCTCCAGGTGGACCCCACCTCAAGACAAGACATTAAGACTCATGGATGCTGGTCCTCGGATGTTGTAGATCGCTATCTCCCACATCCTTCCACATCGAAAGTGTTTACGGCTATGAAGAAATCTTTATCTAGAACTTGCCAATAATCTTTTATCAATTAAAAATCAATTTCTTTTATTCAATATCCACCTTCATGTATAACTTTTAACTTTATTAACTTTAAAATACTTCTCAATTTTACCAACACTTTTATATAATCAATCAATTCATTTATCAATTGTCAAAATAAAATATATTTATCCATACCCGTTGTTGTCCTCTCATGATGTATCAGGATGGTGGGCCTGATTACCAAAAGAAGTGGTCCTAGCTGGTCCTCCCTCCCCTCAGCTTTGAACTTGGTCAGTTAAGAACTATAGCCCCATCACATCCGTCGCTGAAGACATTTCAAAACTTGACCCTGTAAATGTATCCCCCTTAGAAGTTTCCTCTCAACAGGACTCAAATGGAGTGTAGCTATATATTTGGACAATTAGGTTATATGCGATAACTTCTTTTATATGGGTCAGATTTTAAGAAAATGTACAATTCACATTCACCAATACTCTCAAATAACCCACATTTAAGACAAAAATGAGCTTCAAAATGCAGTTTAACATAACAGAACTGATAGCTTAAATCAATGCGATACCAAATATACTTAGATATGCCCGGTATTCTTAATTTTTCAGCCTAATTTAGGAGAATTTCCTGAATGTGTAGAGCTGCCAATTGTACATTTTCTGAAAATCTGACCCATATGTAGATTAATAATGCTGCGAGTACTGCTTTAATCTTTTTTCTCTTTCTTTGCAGAACTGATTTCATGGGTCTGCCCTTCCAGGCTACCGAATGTTTTTTGGCGAATGTGGTACCGCTTTCAGGTTAGAACATATGGGTCAGATTTTCAGAAAATGTACAATTGGCAGCTCTACACATTTAGTAAATTCTGCTAAATTAGGCTGCAATTTGGTCAATATTAGGTAAATTCGAGTATATTTGGCTTTGTATTGATTCTAGCAATCTGTTTGGTTAGGTTGAACTGAATTTTGAACTTTATTTTCGTCTGAAATGTGGGTTATTTGAGAGGATTGTTGAAGTTGAATTGTACATTTTCTGAAAATCAGACCCATATGTCCATTATTGTAGCTACACTATCCAAGAAATTTTATAATTCATGTAATTGACTTGAATGCAAAATCAAACCTTTAGTCATACAAGAGAACATACCTTTTGTTTCAGATCAAAAAGGCTTCGGGGTTGGAGCATCAGCATTGTTAGAATCGTTGGTACAGGGGAATCTACTCCAAGCCCAAATAGTAGGCCGGGCTGAAGATGGGAGCCCTTACATCGAATTGTATTCGACATCTGGTGCACAGGTTGGCTATCTTCCTTCTTCTCAATTTGGTTCTATGTTGTAAATGGGTCAGATTTTCAGAAAATGTATAATTTTTCTTCGCCAATCTTCTCAAATAACCCAAATTTCAGATGAAAATAAAGTTCAAATTACGGTTCAACCTAACCAAACAGGTTGCTAGAATCAATGCAATGCCACATATACTCGAATTTACCTTGACCAAATTGCAGCCTAATTCAGCAGAATTTACGAAATGTGTAGAGCTGCCAATTGTACATTTTCTGAATATCTGACCCAAATGTTAGATGTCCTGACTATGCATGTGTCTATGCCCGCATGAGTTATGAATCGTCAGAAAATGTACAATTGACAGCTCTACACATTTAGGAAATCCTGCTAAATTAGGCTGAAACATGATAAATATTAGCTATAGCTGAGTATATTTGGTATTGTATTGATTTAAAATATCTGTTCTGCTGAGTTAAACTGTATTTTGAACCTCAATATTCTCTTAAATTTGTGTTATTTGAAAGGATTGCTGAAGGTGAATTGTACATTTTCTGACGATCTGACCCTTGTAAAGATTGAAGGAGTGGTTGTATGGTGTAGTGATAATTTTTAAACTGAGGAACTTGCAAAGGGACTTCCTTATGCTGAATCCCTGGCTAAATGAGCTTACCTTCAGGGCGAAATTTAGCCATGATTATGTAGAACATCGAAGTCCTCATAAGGGACTTTATAATAAACAATGCCTATTTAATCGTTGCTTATATGAAGGGTCATTCCTTAGTTTAAGGGGTTTTTTTTCGTTTTTTTTTCATATTCCTTAGTTTAAGGGTTGTCACTTGTGCTTCTAGTGCACTGTGTCGTCTGGTAGACCTATAAAAACAAATCGTACCTTTTTTCCAGCCGGTCTTCGTCAACCGGGAACTAGTGAACATGGGAGTGGCGTGGTGGTATGAGATGCCGGTATGAGGTGACAGTGAAACTTGTTCATCATCTCCATGTATTACTACAATTTTCCCCATGGGTGAAATCGCCAGAAAATGTACAATTTGCCTACATCAATCCTCTCAAATGATCCAAATTTAAACAGATAGTTTGAATCAAGGCGATATCAAATATACTCGGATATACCTAGTATTGGCAATTTTTCACCCTAGTTTAGCAGAATTTACTAAATGTGTAGATCTGACTATTGTACATTTTCAGAAGATCTGACTCACAACATGGAGCCTTTAGTGATATCTGATTAACATAATAGCGGGGAGGTGAGTTGCTGGCTTCGGGCGGCCGATAGACGAACAAGACATCCGAGTGGTCAAGCACACCGTGAAGACAAGCAATAGTTTGTAACAAGCAATAGTTTGTTTCCAAGTTGACTTTAGAAGGTCTTGTAGATGGCAGATGGCAGCACCCTCGCGCCAGTTTCAAACGAATCTTGACAAGATACTATAAGCAGCATGTGCTGCTGAACACTTATTATAGGTGATAAACAGAATGGATTTATGTTCCTTAATAATAACAATAGATTCTTATTTCCCTAAGACATCTATAAATGTATATATATAAGTGTGGAAATAAAATCTTTTCTCTCTCTATATATATATATATGTTGGACATACACTCTGTCCGAAATACAGGGATGTTTGGCATCTAACAGAGAAAAGAAACTGTTAAGTTTCACTTGCTGCTGCCAACAGGACTCGGACAGAGACTAAGTGTACTTTACTTATTTTTCTCTCAGTTGTATATATATATATTCAAATGATTTGTTTTCTGTTTCTATGTTCCTTTCCAAGATATTCTGTTTGTTTACACTACTGACTAGGATATCACCTTTTTTCATGGCATCACATATGTGATGTGTTTCAGGAAAATGAGTCATAAGTCGCAGAATTGATATTTTTTAAAGTGTTTTTTTCACAAGATTACTCTATCGAAAAGTTCTCATCTTTAGACGGTTTATTACTTATGGTCATATAAATCCATGTATCAAATTTCGGGACATTGTATTGAATATATCTATGCGTTTTGAAGGCCTTTGTATGGAGTATATTTAGTTACTTTACTGGTAATTACCCATCATGAAACATTGCAAACTATTCTTTTCAAAAATAAAAATATCAAACTTAAAACACAGAAATATTTATTAGGTGTCCTGGTGTTTACTATCATTGGAATCACCTTGATCTCATCTTTTCAAATATGGTGATATCTCAAAATCCATTTTTTGCGACTTATGACTCGATCATTTTCCTGAAACGGATCACATATGAGTGGTTGAAGTGGATTCCCACATATCAATATTTTCAATCATTCATATTGATAATAATAATAACAGATTTTTATTTCCAAGTCACATTTACAGTGAGTGTTATACAATGTAATGTTAAATCAAATTAGAATGAATTATGGAAATAGGAATGGCCTCTGCGAAGTTGAGAATGTACAATCTGATAATGTGTGTTTTTGTGTTCTGTATGTGAAACTGTGTAAGTTACTGTAGATACAATTACATGAATATTTATTAGTTGTTTAGATCAAATCTGTCAATGTAGGAAGTTCTGTGATGTATTTATTTGTACCCATTTGTACAGATCTTCTCCCAGTTAGTCAAATAGAATCTGATATTTCCCTCACTGAGGCTCTATTCCTTCTGGCTGGCGTCCCCTTTCCGAAAATCCGAAGACTTGCCTGACTTGTCTCTGTTCTTTGGGAACGACTTCTTGAATTTTCCATTAAAATTCTTCCCTTTCCCTTTTCCTTTGCCTTTGCCTTGGCTTTGGGGAAATTTGCCCTGCTTTGGTTTGCTCTTATTGTGAGACCACGACTTCTTCATATCCTCCATCTTCTTGGCCAGTCTGGCCACATGTTCGCTTTCTTTTAGTGAACCCTTGAGATTGTCGGATAGTAAGTACGTAACACCAAGACCGTATAGCTTCACGTGTGTCTTTTACAAGTTTAAATTGACTGAAATAGGATGCCATAGCCACCGCATTGGTGATATCCTTCATCGGTTCAGTGACCCACTTAGCCTCTGGCTCTTTTTCCTTCAATTTCTGGGCGGCAGCCAAAACTGCAGTGATAATTCTCAGAAACAAAATCTCGTTGCGATTTAATTTCTCATCATTTTCTTTTGCCTCTTTGGGCAGTGCGTCACAGATCTTTTTATTGATCTAGTGGGGCTGCATATATTCCAAATTGCTAGGCCTCCTGTACTCATCCATCACCTTTTTAAGGCCTTCAACTGATAGAGTAAATCTAAAGCATTTATCTAGAAAGTTTTTGAT
The DNA here is from genome assembly GCA_942159475.1 of Sthenelais limicola. Classification (NCBI taxonomy): domain Eukaryota; kingdom Metazoa; phylum Annelida; class Polychaeta; order Phyllodocida; family Sigalionidae; genus Sthenelais; species Sthenelais limicola. The sequence goes on along the minus strand of OW804100.1, from coordinate 13,598,409 downwards.
CGCTTCACGAACCGGGTTGCTTACACGGTCCTCCTCTTCGATCTCTTCTGCGAGAGATTCCCAGAGAGATTTAGAAATAGTTCCAGGACTGGGACCTGAGGTAGAAGTCGAAGCTTTGGAAGTACAGGGAGTTGCCGGGGTAGGCTGACTCCTCAATGATGGAGCAATGGAGGAAGCTGTTGTGAAATCGCTGTAGCGACTCTCCCCGTCAAAACGGGATCAAGTGCGATCTCCGCGTCTGAGAGCCAACCATCATTTATGACGTCAGACGAGTCAGACGAGATTTGTCTTCTCTTTCTCACTGGAGTTTTAGCTTTTATCAAATCCGCTTCAACAACTTCCATGCATTCTGAGATCTTTCCAACAGAATCACTGAGTTTAGAAATTGATGCTAACAGTTTATCAGCAACATCAGTACTCACTGAGCGCGATGATGAAGACAACGACCCATGTTGGGATGAAGAGATGTTGCTCTTGTCTTTGTGGTTGCTCTTCTCACTTCTGCTATGATGCCTGTGAGAGCTGTGAGAACGAGAATGGGAGTGAGAATGGCTTTTCCCACTGCTACTAGAACTCCTGTTACTATGACCACTTCCACTGGTTCTAGATTCAGAGATCCCATCTCGATCTTCGGACACCTCCTTGGATGTCGAAGGCTTTGGTGACTTGTCAGCACTGTCCGCCTTCTTGGCTAAGTTCAGTGAATCGAAAACAACTCGGTTTTCTGAGCAAAGTTCAACCATCAATCAAGATCCAAGTTGATCAAGAATGTGATTTAAGGTACTCGGACCTAAAGATAGAGAATTAATAATCTTTTACTAGATTAATCTCCACTTAAAATCACCAAATCTGCATGGCATGCGGCTTGCGTGTGATCGCTTAAAAAAGGCGACTGATCGGTCCTACCGTCTATAAAGACTACAATGCTCTGCATAACCCGAAATAAACTTCACCAAGGTTAGTTTATTACTTGATTACATGAATATTGATTAGTTGTTTAGAAACTTGTAAGAAAAACTTGAAAGCTTTGATAAGTATGTATCCTGTGTATTAGCAATTAATCTGTCAATGTAGGAAGTTCTGTGATGTATCAGGTAGCTTCTAGTTTCACGTCAGTGACCTGAGTGATACCCGAATCAATAACCTGATCATGAATTGGTTTGTAAATTTAAATATTTGGTTTAAGGTCCAACACTATTTAGGTAAGGATGCGGGGAAACTGTATGTTTAAATGGTTTTATGTTTCCCCTTCCTGCTCTCGATGGTGTGAGAAATTGGTGCAGCCAGTGCTTGTTGGCTCGTTATCACTAGATTGTATGTAGCGTATTGAATGGACAATAATAAATGATGATGTGAAATATGTAAGAATAATAAAGAAAAAAAGGTTCTGTGATGTGAAAATTGAAGTTCCGAAAGGGACCAGAAGTGTGATGGAGTCTGACTGAGTCAGGTACAATAAGTATGACTACCGTATCATAAGGTTGGAAAAGTAAATTGTTAATATTTAATGAATAAAAAAGAATTACATTTCAATCTATTTGAGAGATGACACCACACTTTATCTTGTCTGTTTTCTTTCCTAGATAGTTCAGAGCCCTTTGAAATAATCTTGGATCACACATTCGATATCATAGCTTGTGTAAATGATCTATGACGTGAAAGGTGAGCCATGTTTAATGGAAACACGTAAAACACGGGGAGCGAAAGCCATTAGTGCCGTAATATCAGTGAGTGAGTGAGATTGGTTGCTTTACGTCCTTATCAACACATTAATAAGGTTATGTCAAGGGCGGGAGAGCTGAGAGGGAGTGAGTGATTTTTTAGTCCAATTTAGCATAATTTACAAAATATGTTGATCTGCCAATTGCACATTTTCTGAAAATCTGACCCATGGCTCCTATTTGTACATCACTTTTAGGTACAAATAAAGACTATTTTGCATTGAATTGAACCCAGCAGAGTATAGTTCCCAGACGTTAATGCTCAGTGTAATAAAAATCGGTTCTAGGTGCTTTCTTTGCTTTGAAAATCTCTTCTCTTTGTTATGCTCATAAATATTGAAGATAGGGATATCTCATTACTCCTCTCATGTAGGAAGGTGCAGTCCCACAGGGGCGTCCATTCATTCTTTTCGTCTATGTGAAATCATACACCGAAAAGGTAAAAAGATCACTGTCTTTTCGTCTGGATTGAAGCTAACAAAGTAGATGAGCCATTTCTTTGTCAGAGTCCTTATAGATATAATAAATTATTTCCTCCTATATTGTTTCAAGTTCCAGAATGAAAAAGGAATATAGCAATGAGAATCAGTTCTAAAGACAGACACAAAGCCAGGACAGAGATGGGGAAATGTTGGATCAGGGTCAGATCGTCAAAAAGTGTACAATCATCAGCCCTACACATTTAGTCAATTCTGATGGATTAGGCTGCGAATATATAAATAATAGGTATAGGCTATATCAGGGTATATTTGATATTGCATTGGTTCAAGACATACGTTTAGTTAGGTTCAACTGTATATCAGGGTATATTTGGTATTGCACTGGTTCAAGACATATGTTTAGTTAGGTTCAACTGTATATCAGGGTATATTTGGTATTGCATTGGTTCAAGACATATGTTTTTTTGTTTTTTTTTAAACATATCTTTATTCAGGGAATATAAGCTGGCATATGCCATAACTGTTAATGTATAAGGATCGGGCAGTCCGGTATTCCTCCCTAGCCTGAATTTTCGCTATTACATTTCAAATTTTATAAGTGTAGTGTGTGATAAACATACTATTATAACTTTCCCTCTGAGTGGGTAAGAAATAATGAGATGAAATGGTTAATGGAATAAGGATGATAATAATAGGTTGGGAGTACATATATTAGAATAGACATATGTCTTGACAAGGTAAAAAACAGAAAAAAGAATAAAACTCTGATTCGTGCCCAAATATACGAACGTCGGAAATAACTAGAATTCAGGGATAATAACTCCCCCTAGAAGGATAGTATTTTTTAAACTTCTTTTAAAAGTTAGGGTGTCCTGTATATTCTTGAGGTTGGCGTTAAGATTATTCCACATCTGGATTCCCGAGTAGGCCATCGATCGTTGGTACAGGTTGCAGGTTGGGTGGTTGACTTCAAAGTTAACTGCTCTGTTTTCTCTTAAGTTGTAGTTCCCCTCAGGTGCACGTTTATCAATCCAGTTTACTCTACATAAATACAGTTGTTTGTGGAAAAACTTTTCATTATTAAAGAAGATTCGTTGTCTTATAGTCATTGTATTACTTTCTTCATGTAATTGATTAATATTAAATCGGCGCGGTTTCTTCAAGGCAAAACGTAGGGCCTTGTTTTGAAATACCTGGAGTTGATTCAACGTTGCTTTGTTGCAATTCAGATAACATACATTACAGTAGTCCAGATATGAGAGGATCATGGATTTAACAATTAGAAGTCGGGTTCTCGTATCAAGAGCGTGCCTGTTGATATAAAGATTACATAGTCTGGCATTTGCCTTGTTTAAAATATTCTTAGCCATCATTTCAAATTTAAGCATGGTGTCAATAGTAAGGCCCAGATATACAAATGATTCTACCCACATTATAGTGGTATTATAGATTTCAAGTCTAGGCGGCGGGTGGTTCCTGTCATGGTACTGGTTAAAGGGAATAAGCATTGCCTTCGTCTTAGGTAGGCTAATGGATAGTTTGTTCGAAAGACTCCAGTCTGCAATCTGTGCCGTATCCGATTGACATAAGGCTAGGGCCGTGTTATAATCATTGGAACAATTCAAAAGTACAATATCATCGGCAAATAGGAGCATGTGCCCACCTAAATCAATATTACCAATGTCGTTAATAAACAAGTTGAACAATAACGGGCCCAGGATCGAACCTTGTGGAACTCCACATTTTATAGGTAGGTATCGCGAATAGTAGTTCCCCAATCTAACCTTCTGGTACCTATTAACTAGGTAGTTTTTTACCCATATCCTGAACCACGTTGGTAGACAATAATATTCCAATTTAGACAACAAAATTTCATGGTCAAGCGAATCAAAGGCTTTTTGATAATCAAAAAAGACTAGAGTACTGTACAATTTTTGGTTACGATTATTAATTAGTTTATATAATAGCAGATAGGCAGTTTCAATTGTGGAAGAGTTTTTCCTGAACCCGCCCTGGTATGGTGTAAATAGGTTATGGGTATCGACAAATGTTTGTATTTGATTGTTGATATGTTTCTCCAAAATTTTTCCCAATATATGGGTAAGGGATATTGGACGCAGATTAGTAACATGAACTGCGTTACCCTTCTTAGGTATTGGTATGACCGTGGCTTTCTTCCACCGGGCAGGCACCAGGCCTCGTGTAACAGACAGGTTTAATAGAAAAATCAACTGGGGTTTAATAATTTGGAAGAAGATTTGGTATACCTGCATAGGTATTTCGTCGCAGCCAGACGATTTATGTGGTGAGAGGGTATTTAGTATTTTGACTAGGGATTGTTGATTTAGTAGTTCATAAGGGGTGTTCTCTCTATGCTTGGTATTCGGGTTTGCGGGACCTAGGTCAAAATTGTTAGTACTGGCCGGTAGTAATGCTGCGGTTTTTGCCCCCACATTGGCAAAGAATTTATTAATGACATTAGGTATTTCTTTGGCATATGCCATGGTGTCTGTCTCAGGGTTAATAATTTTGGTAATTGTCTTAGACCTTTCCTTGAATGGGAGATAGTCATTAAGTATCTGCCAAAACTTCTTATAGTCATATTTATGTCTATCTAATTGCTCCAGAATGTAGTTACTTCTGGCCTGTCTGGTTGCGCTATTGGCCAGATTCCGGAAGTAGACAGCTCTAAGCTTAAAGGCTTCATTTTTGGTTTTCCTATACTTTCTAAAATTATAGTCCCTGTTATGTGCTAAGTTGATTAATTCATTGGTATACCACGGGGGTTTTTCCTTTTTTGCCTTAAATTTCTTCTTAGGGCATATTCTATTGGTTATTTTTAATAGAGTATCATACATTAAGTCCCAGGCATTATTAGGATTAGTACATTGGTAAAAGGATTGCCAATTATAAATTGAATTCATTTCAGTCTCGGCATTTGCCGTATTTAAGTTACTGTAAGATCTGGCCTGGAAGTTACATTTGGCATGTTTTCCCCTGTTTTAGTTAGGTTCAACTGTATATCAGGGTATATTTGGTATTCTATTGGTTCAAGACATGTTTAGTTAGGTTCAACTGTATATCAGGGTATATTTGGTATTGCATCGGTTCAAGACATATGTTTGGTTAGGTTCAACTGTATATTGGGGTATATTTGGTATTGCACTGGTTCAAGACATATGTTTGGTTAGGTTCAACTGTATATTGGGGTATATTTGGTATTGCACTGGTTCAAGAAATTTGTTTGGTTTGATTTTTTGTTATCCATGTTCTGGGAATCTGTGATGTCCCCAGCTGTTTTTCTGCTCTGTACAGTTCCGTCAGCTCTGTCCAGAGGACATAATATGTGATTTGTGAAGGTATCTGGGGTGAAAATGTGATTATGATGCCTTTTTTAAATCGGGATCTCCACACTCTATTTATAGCCTGGGAAAGCCCCTGTTATGTTGGGAACTAGAAGTGATGCCATGCCTCTATGCCCCACCGTCCCTGGCAACGTGAGATTCCCTGGGTGGTGGAATTGGAGAGGTGGAGGGGAGGGAGAGGGTGTAGGAGGGGGAGGGGAGGAGAGGGGGGAGAGTGATGAAAAAGGAGAGGGTGGGGGAATAGGAGAGGGGGAGGGAAATAGAAGAGGGGGAGAGGATTGGTACTTTGCTAGTATATATATCATGTCTTATAGAAAACTGTGTCAAAAGTCGCAATTGATATTTTTCAAAGTGGTTTATTTGCAAGATGTCTTTGTAGCATGAATATATTTACCAAATACCAAGACCGTGTATCAAATATATCCATGCATTTCTAAGGTCATCTTGTAAAGTATATTTTGCTACTTTAGTAGTAAATGTCAACCCCGAAATATTGTTATTCAACAATATCTTCTATTTATACCACAAAGCGTTTTAAGTATACATGGATTCATGTTTATATGAACAAGTGGGAATAAAGTTACGAATATGATACATATGTGATGTGTTTCAGGAAAATGAGTCATATGTCGCAAAATTGATATTTTACAAAGTGTTTTTGTCATAAGATCAAATCATTGGCATGTTCTGATTTTTGAGGAAAATATCAAACTTAAAATCTAGAAATACTAATAATTAGATTATTAGACTTTTTACTATCATTGGAATCGGCTTGATCTCATCGTTTCAAATATCATAGTATCTCAAAATCTATTTTTTGCGACTTATGACTCATTTTCCTGAAACACATCACATATGTGTGATGCGTGACAAGCTAATGAATCACAAGTCGCAAAACCTTTGAAATAATTTATTATAATGAATTATTTGAAAAAATGAGATCAAGATGATTCCAATGAGAAGTGTTTCTATATTATACGTACGTTTAATATATTTATGTTTGTAAATAAGTTTGCAATATTTCTGGTTGGGCGATTACCAGTAATGTAACTAAATATTGCATTTAAATATTTTATTCCAGCTAAGCATATACTCGATAGGATAACCTTAAAAACGCAAGGACATTTAATACAATGTCCTGAAATCTGGTGCGTAGATTCATATGACCAGACGTGCTAACCACCCCAACACTCAGAACATTCCAATAAAGAGAACTGGTGGGTATAACACTTTGAAAAATATCATTTTTGCGACTTGTGACTCATTTTCCTTTAACACATCACAAATCAGAAATTCAAAAGTTGCATTTAAACACTTTTAAGGATGATCGCGGGTATTTCTCAGTTACCAAAAACGGCGGAGATTTTACGACATTGACCATGTTCATATTTATTTATTTTTTTATCATTTCTTAGGTAAGTGATGTTCAGTTATTGAAAAGAAACACTTCTGAAGATTGAACAGATTAGTATGTTTTTTTTCTTGTTTGTTCTTGTTTTATGACACCGTAAGCCACCTAGTTTACATCAAGATTCTAAGCTATTCTACTAAGCATTTTTATGAAAAACGGCCGTTTTTTTTAAAAGAAAAAAAGTTTAGCTAAACGGTAAAGGCTTCTGACATACAGGGGCAAAAGTATAATGGAAAATGGTAAGCTGACATATTAGTTTTGAATGATAATGCCCTCCTGTCAATCCAGGCGATGGTGATCTGTCAGTCACTCTCACCCACTGCACTGTCAAGTTTGGGGGCCTGCAGCTCCTTAAGTAATCTGGAAACCCCCAATTTTCTTGTTATTTTCAGAAAATATGTTCCTTAAACTATGATATACTAAAGAATCAGCCAACTGTATTTACATTTTATGGTTTAAAATGGATAAAACATTTTAAAAACGCCCTTTTCTCCATAGACGACCATGTTAAATTAATTAAATAAGGTAATAGCCATCTTACCAGACTTAGCTAGACTAAGACTGAGGCTGTTCCCTACCCGTCCAACACACTATCCTGCTATGTTTATAATATGTTAATATGTTGAATGTCTGTATTACAATGTTATTTATGTGTAATGGCTGATAAATACTCCTAATAAAAATAAAAATAAAAAAATAACTTTTTATTTTCAAACGGAAATAGCAAAAAATCTAGTTTGGAAACCCCATTTAAAAAAATTAAAAATTAAAAAAATATTTGAATTCAGCATGATTTGGAGTACAAACTGAAAAAAATCAGGCTTATCTATATACTTTGGGAAATACCCGCGAGCATCCTTAAAGGTCAAGTGTAAAGGATTTTATTTTGTGTTTGATGCATTCAGAGGAATATTTTGAAACGATGTACAAAGTTTTAGCAACCAACCTAACAAATCAAACCAGTGAGAGGTGTTTAGGCGCTCCCATTTTCTTAGCCCCACGCAGCCCACCGCGGCAAGGTGGGTAGCCATCTTTAGACGGGCCAAGCGACCTGTGACGTCATCCATGTCCAAGTGCGACTGGCATGCTTTAGCATACAACTATAAACGCTAGTTATTTTTAAGTCATTACGGAGGGTTGGGCGCTGATATTGGTAGGTGGGAGGATAGTATATTATGTGTGAATGCACCGCACTGTACCATCTGCTGAGGCGAGTTTGTCTGGCCATAACCCTAATATTTATGTGTATGAATCCTGTCTCAAATATGCATCCCCGCGTCCCCCCCCCCCCACCTCAGGATTCAAAAGTGTATGCTTTTTTGTTCCCATTTCCACGGAGAAAGGAGTCATTTTTCACTTACAAGCGTGGAGAGCGAAATGAGAAATAAGGGTACCTATTTGCAACTGATTTCCGCGAAATGCTGATCAAGGGGGTATATTTTCAATAAATTCAGCGAAATGCTGGAAAAGGGGATATATTTTTACTCACTTTGTGGCACAGGATAGGGATTATGGTTGTATGTATGTATTGTATGTATGTATGTACTATTTTTATTTCCGTCAATACAGATACAGTCATCGGAATTTAACAAAGTTATACAGTATTGTGCATAGACTAAACACAATTTTCTGGAATTCCAGGTCTTCAAAGTCTCCCTATACATGGAAGATGGTTATTAATCAACGTTTTCTTGCGATTTTTCTATGTGAAGATGTCAATATATAGGCCTATACACAAAAATGATACGAGCACATATCACAGTCTATATGGGAACTGATTTTGAACGCAGTTCATGTTGTCGTCCTCGTAGAGACGCTCCCTAGCAACATGCCTTATATTACATACAGGGGAGGATTTAGGGGGAGGGTACAGGGGCATCATTTATTACCTTATACAACTTAAATAATGCTCAGAAGCAGGCCAATGTGAGTTCGAGGAGTTCCCCAATGTTACTTCAATCTTTAGAAGTAAAATCTAAAATTGAAAATAAGATCTATAATGAGATTGGGCATTAAGGAAAATACGTACATGCTCTTAAAATGAATCCTTGAATAGTGAGGAGGCATAACTAATGCTGTATTTAAGAAAAGTTCAAAACCAATACCCTTAAATTTAACAAATAGTTTCTAGTCCTGTATTGTGCACAGAATGAAAATTCCTTTTGGGTGAATTTAGTACTTTCATCATGGCCGGCTTTAGGGTTGAAATAAGTGAGAGGCATCTCTGGATATTTATAAAGCATTGCAGAATGAAGTCTGAGCAATTAATTCTTAATAGTACAACGCACCTTATCAGAAAATAAGTACTATATGATTATTTCTGATATTATTTCTAATATTCTCAGATTCGTTTTGCCTTTTTACCTTGTTATGTATTAGTCCTTCTCTCTAGATAATTAGCCTCTATAAAATAATAAAAAGGGGTCCTTTTTGGCATAAAGTTTTCCGCGTTTGCCACATGAAAGGGTGTGTGTGGGTAAGATGGGTATCATGTTAAGGAAGACTCCTTGAAATCATAAAATGCATTGACGGGGGTGGGGGGTATGCATCATCAAATACCCGGATCAAATAATGTTCCTTCAATTATGTCAGTTGTAGAATGGTATTTTATTATTTACCTGTGTGATTGAAATCACCTCTGACTTCTGTCATTAAAGTGTAATTTGTGAGCGGGTAAAGTTATGTGTGGGCAGGTAAATATCTGCATTTACCCGCCAGAGAAAAAAGCTAATTTCACACTCTGTTGATGTAGCGGAAATACACCTCCTTATACTGCTGAAGGTAGCGTTAGACTGGTCGCGCCTTGGACATGGATGACGTCATAGCTCTGATGTGCGAATACACATGCTAAGTCAAAAAAAGCTAGCCCCATTTGCTCATTCATCATGAAGCTGTGAAAACGGACGTTAATGAATTGTTTTCCGATTTTTTAATATCAGGGGTCATTACTACCACCACTACCCATGCAAAACAGCTTTCATCTCGATTTTTAAAATTTTCTTTACACTTGACCTTTAAACTCATATACCAAGTTACTGAATATATATGGATTTTACGTTTAGAGATGTGCCACTTCGCTGAAATAAAAGAGCTAAAGTTAGGTGCGTCAGATCGTCAGAAAATGTGCAATTCGCCTTCACCAATTTTCTCAAATAACCCAAATTTCAGACGAAAATAAAGTTCAAAATACAGTTCAACCTTACCAAACAGATTGCTAGAATCAATGCAATGCCGAATAATTATACTCAAATTGTACGCAGTATTCATCAAATTGCAGCATAATTTAGCATAGTTTACTAAAGGTGTACATCTACCAATTGTACATTTTTTGAAAATGTGACCCATATATAGTAAACGATCTTTGCCTGAAAATAATTTTAAAGTAGCCAATATTATGAACTCGCCGTCCATTTATTATTATTTCTTTGTTTGAAGAACGGGTCTATAATTTATCTCCAAGCTACTTTCACTTCCGAATTTCAGAGAGGCGACATGCAGATCACAAAAAAAAGAGAAAAGTAGTAGTTGAATAGACCGTGAACACTGTTGAAGAGCTGCGATAGCCATTGTTTAGTCATATGTGATGTGTTCCAGGAAAATGAGTCACAAATTGACATTTTTCAAAGTGGGTTATTCACAAGATGTATTTGTGGGAATGTTCCCATTTCATTTTGGGGTGCTTAACGCTGTCTGTAGTATACATCTATCAAATTTCAGGATAGTATATCATATATTCTCGCATTTCTAAGGTCATCTTATAGAGTATATTTAGCTACTTTACTAGTACATGTCCACCCAGAAATATTGGAAACCTTTCTTTTCAAGATAGAAATATCAAACTTGAAATATAAAAATACCAAGTATCCTACTCTTTGCTATCATTGGAATTACCTTGATCTCATCTTTTCAAATATGATGATATCTCAAATTACATGGTTTGCGACTTGTGACTCATTTTCCTGAAACACAGGATTTGTTCCAGGAAATGAGTCACAAGTCACAAAATTGATTGTTAAGTTAAGTATCATTCTCGCTCTTACGACACAGTTTTATGTAGGTTTTCTTTTCTTTCTTTTTTCCTGAGTAGCTTTGATTCCTAGAGCTTAATGTACCTAGACACAGCAGTGGGTGGAAGACCAGGGTTATAGAGCCAGGTGTAGCTAGACACAGCAGTGGGTGGAAGACCATGGTTATAGAGCCAGGTGTAGCTAGACACAGCAGTGGGTGGAAGACCAGGGTTATAGAGCCAGGTGTAGCTAGACACAGCAGTGGGTGGAAGACCAGGGTTATAGAGCCAGGTGTAGCTAGACACAGCAGTGGGTGGAAGACCATGGTTATAGAGCCAGGTGTAGCTAGACACAGCAGTGGGTGGAAGACCATGGTTATAGAGCCAGATGTAGCTAGACACAGCAGTGGGTGGAAGACCATGGTTATAGAGCCAGATGTAGCTAGACACAGCAGTGGGTGGAAGACCATGGTTATAGAGCCAGGTGTAGCTAGACACAGCAGTGGGTGGAAGACCAGGGTTATAGAGCCAGATGTAGCTAGACACAGCAGTGGGTGGAAGACCATGGTTATTCTGTATTGAATTATTATTCATAATCTTGATATGTAAATGAACTCCATTGGTTGTTTACATACAGTGTACACTGTGCATGCCTGTCTATGATTCAATTATCATTAAAATGAAGATTGGCTGTATACAATAATAATAATAGATTTGTGTTTCCAAATTCTAAAGAAAAGACAATATGTGTGCCACTATGTGATATAGAATAAGAAATTCCCGAAGACAAGAAACCATCTCCTTCCTCATGAATAGAAAAGATATCTCACTGTTAGACTTCTATATAACTTTTATTCAATGAACATATACATTTCTGTTTTAATGCAGTACTGAAAAGGAATGGTCCCTCTCAATGTAGTTTCTACAATGAGATCTTCCTGGTATCCCTTTTAAATCATAATATAATGGGATAGTGACAGTGTATTTAATATAATTTAGTCAATTATATAAAGCTTGATTGTTATTCTTGATGTTTTAATACATAACTGGTACCATTTTAGACCATTTTAGCATTACTTTTTGAAAAATTGTCATTCATGCCACTCAAGGATGGTCACGTTTTCATGCAGTAGAGTCATATATGATGTGTCACAGGAAAATGAGTCACAAATCACAAAAGTGATAATATTCAAAGTGATTAAATCATCAGGTTTTTTTTATTGGAATATTCTCATTTTTGGAGTGCTTAGTGCTATTGATCATAGCAATATCTGTACCAAATTTTAGGACAGTGTATTAAACATATTCTTCAATTTCTAAGATCATCCTCTGGAGTCTATTTAGCTACTTTACTTGTAATTTCCCATTCAGAAAGATTGCAAACTTTTTTTCAAACATGAATACATATTTTCAATAATCATGATATCTCAAAATACATTTTATACGAATTGTGACTCATTTTACTGAAACGCATCACATTAGTCAAGAGAAAAAACGTCACCCAATGAACACAGCCCAGTATTTAAGAAAGATATTTTGAGATGATTTTTTCAAGAATTTCTTGAAGCTAAGCCATATGAGTCATTAGGTGGAAAATAATTTAATTTTGCTAATATTTGGAAAAATATATGAAAAAACGTCGACACCTGGCAACGTTTTTTCCACTCATTATGTGCTGATAACCAGGATTTCTGTTGATTGTAGGTAATAAGTATCTTCCAATGGTGGTATATGGTGGTTATGAAATCAGACTATTTAGAGAGAATTTATTTAATAATTTTAAAAAGCAGAACCATTTTGTCTGGCGACGTTTTTTCACCCCGATTTAGCCATTTTCTTATAGATTGAGTTGGGAGCATATATTCTGCCAATATATTTAACCTTAATATATCATTTTGTTTGGTTTTCATCCCCTATTATATCCCATGAATTTTTTTATGTACATCAATTCAATTGGATTTTTTTTCTATAATAACTATAATTTAGATTTTCCTTATTATTAGGCTATGTCAAAGCCACGTACCCTTATATCCAGCTGGGCTTGAAATCCTTCCACCTATTATGCTTATGCTGATATTGCTTAATCAATCACATTAAATGTTTCAACAACAACAAAAAGGTCTCTACTCTTAATAAAGCTGAGGACAGGAAATTGAATAAAGGATTTTCAAAAAAAAAAACAAAAAAAACAACTGAGAAATAATAGGGTAGTTAGTTCTCTCCAGTCCATGAGTTATGTGTTCAGCTATTATTTGTCACATCATTTGAGGCTTCCTCTGCGGGTTCAATCTTCTGAACACACCGTCCACATCCCAGACTCCTGAGCAACGTCTTCCTAAATCCCTTATTCATTACTGCATATAGAATGTAATTGGTGGACGCGTTAATCAATGTGAGCGCTGCAGCACCCGGAGACAGAGATGCAAATGGCTCGCAACGTTTGGGAAAGCAAGATATAGCGATCAGAGTTATGATGTCAAAAGATCCCCAAGACACAAAATAGCTGATTGCCATTGCGCTGATCGTGTTCGACATGGTCCTTGCTTTCAAAATTTGAGCTCGTTGAGCAAAACATCGCTGTTTTTCACTGTCTACATTTTGCGTGTTTTCGCCAGTGTTTCCTGCCCTTTTCGCTCGCTCTTCACTCATTTCAAGCCCCTTGACTCTCAGTCGGATCTTCCGTGATGTCAGTACTTGGTTGATACAGATTATAACCATAGTAATCATACTAGAGACAAGGGCTAACCGAAAGTAGTTTCGCCCAATGTGACCATCAGACACAATACATGTGGGCCGATAAGAATCAGGCTTGAGATCAGAACTGAATGCGGCACCAACCCCAAATATCGTCCAGAGAATCTGCACCATTACCACAACTATAACAGTGTTCTTGGTGCTCCCATAATTCTTGAAGACAATTGGCAGTACAAAGGCGATATATGACTGCATGGAGAGGAGCAGTGTTCCATTAAGCATGATCATTCCAGCCACAATGATTGAAATCAAACTTCCAACACACAAGTAGAAATCATTATTTTCTGCAAATACCAAACAAAACCGAAACGCCATTGTAAGCCCAAATACCATATGTCCCATCGTTACATAACCAAAGAGTATTTTGGTGTTTAACTTCACTCCTTTCCATTTAGAAAGAGTGGGTAGTACAAGTGTGTTTCCAATAAGCAAAATCACGATGAACGGTACTTGAATAAGTAAGAATGTTTCGACCGTTGCAGGTGCAGGTTTTCCGTCAGTGGCAAAGCTAAAGGCCTGGACTGTCGAAGAAGCATCTGACATGTTCATCCTTTCTGTCATGCTGTATATGAGCACAGAACTTTTCCCTGAAATATGACCACCAAGAATAAGAACTATAGTGTCTACTCTTAGCATTTATAAAATATATAAGTATTTCTTTGAAATCTTCAAGCAAAATACATGTGCATAGAAGGGATTTTGAAGATAGTAATACTGTAAAGCCAGTATGAATGGGGGTACCTAATGAGTTGATACACAACAGCTGTCTAAGATAGCAATGAAACAGTGATCTAAAAGGTGTGCTACTTACTTGACCTATTGCTGCAGCAGGTGACGTCCACTGGCAGGTGATTAGGGGTGGCAGTAGTGGGTAGGTCTCTCAAAGTGTGTAGAGTTGGTGAATTGTGTGTAAAGTTGGTGAAATATTGATGAAATGAAATATTGGCAATCAATGCCATTTATCCTGGTCACGGCACCAGTGTTACAGGGTTCCTCTCTTGGTCTAATCTGGGTTAATTGTTGGGTAAATCACCTAATGATTGTATAGCAGTACTTCTCCTTTTGTTTGGCTGAGGAACTGTCACACAGGTGTAGGAAAATGAAGAACTCAAGATAGAGTAGTTTCAAAGATGGTGGAGGTTAAGATACTGAACTATGGCATGCGTCTATGGAGAATGTGTAATCACTGCGACGGGTAGCGCCACCACACAGCGGGGAGTAAAAATGGTGTGTTGGCTCTATGGATGTATAAGGAACAACATTAGGTCTCCCCTGAAATCATATATCTGTCAGCACCAAATTAAAACAACAGCTGTATTGGTCATTAATGGCCACAGACACCATGGTTTTAGTTTACCCATGGGTATAGTGTGACAAGATAAATGAACATAAGTGTTTTCACAGACCAAACAGTCATGCTTTAAGTATTTTCTCCCTGTCATTCTGGAATGGTTTTTGTTGTGACACACTGTTGACATCAGTTTAAGGCCAAATAAAAGAAAGTGTGTTTCTTATTTATATACAAGGAAACTAGGGGGATGGAAACTTTTTAAAAGATTTTATTAATTTAAAAAAAAAAATCCCCAGAAAAATTAGGAATGGTCAAAATCATTTTAGGTGGGGTAGTCTTTTTTTTAGGTAGGGTGTGTGTGGGTGTATGTATATGCTGGTGGGGGGGGGGCTACATAGGAAAATATTTGTTATGGCCTAATATGATCTGCCCAGAAAAGATGTTTCTACCGCATTCTTGGGGCAGTTGGCATTGGACAGTCATTCAGCATGGGATTCTCTCAACATTATTGAGTCCAATTCCATTGTGTGGTACAACAGTAATCTCATGGAAACCCAGTCGAAAATTATGCTGACATTGTATGTACATTTTTACCATTTTAACAGTTAATTTTAACATAGGCTTTCAAAGGAAAATAACAATATATTTAGCCCAGAGATAGAAATACATTTCATTATACATCGTTTTACACAAATAATATATTTTTGTTTTTTTGCCTAATGATATGTATCTACTATTATATCTAAGCATATACTGTATCTTCTTTGTGCCATATATTTCATTTGAGGGAAAAGTGTAATCTAATGGTATTTTTGGTATCTATGGCATATTTTCAGTTTCAAAGGTCTATATATGTGTTTCATCGATCTGTTGTTTTCTTATATTTAGCAGTATTTTACTAGTGATTGTACACCCAGCAGCAGATTTATCCATTTTATCATTGTGTGTGTGTTGTATAATTATGGGTCTGGTCATTAGAAGATGTACAATTAATGACTTTCAAATAGTATTATGAACAAATTTGTTTGAATTGTGAGTAAATAAACTATTTCATTCATCAATAATAATGGTTTTCTCTTCTCTTCCAATCGACTGATTTTATAAAATGACATAGTATACTTCTATATGAAGGATGGCAGGATTAGAGGGGAAATGAAAAGAATGAAATTACAATTGTACACTATGTGTGGCCTTAAACCAACAAGAGATTGTTTTCTGAAACCAATCCCACTCTCTGATAAGAACCATGTATCCATATCTCTTACAAAGACCCGATTTTGCCCTTCACAGTATGGTTAGACCCTATTTGACTCTATGTATGACATGAGTCTATACTCCCCAGTGTGTGGTGGCGCTGCGCTGGTGCGCTTACCACTGTGAGTAGTGGAGACGACCATCTTAAGTTGGACCATCTTTGGTAGTTTTCTAGTGAGTATTTTGTAGAATGAATCACCTAAGGGGAATATTGTAGAATCAAGTACAGGTAAGGTAAGGTTGAATAGTGTAGTTGTCAGAAATACAGAATCAGTATAGGAACTAACTTCTCCAGTTAGCCCACCTCCACAGAGTTCAATCGCAACTCTCCTGAGAACAAGATTTGAGTCATCTCAAATCTCCTGAATTCTGGATTCTCAGTGCAGTCCCCTTTGTGCGCATGTCTGAATTTGACACTTGGCATGCGCAGAACACAGGGGAGCAGGGGGGAGTAGAAGGAGTGAATTATAAGATCCAGATATAACCAGCCCAGCTGTGTCATCACTGATGTAGACAATAGCGTTTTGATTTTAGAGATTGGGGAAGGAGTGGTTTGTAAAACTGCCTTCCTGGGTCAGATTTTCAGAAAATGTACAATCTACAGTTCTACACATCTCTCAAATTCTGCTAAATTAGAGAGAAATATGATAATTACTGAGTATATCTGAGTCTTTTCTATATTGTATTCATTCAATAAATCTGTCTGGTTATGTTGACCTGTATTTTGAACCTGATTTTCGTCTTAAATCAGGGCTATTTGAGGGGATTGGTGAAGGTGAATTGTACATTTTCTAAAGATCTGACCCATCTGTGCAAAACCATGATTTCAGTGTGGGGATGTGTGTAATGTTTAATTTAAGTGCATTATTGCTCCATTGCTGATTAACCAATAAAGGTACGCTTTACGAGAATGTATCAAATTTCATAGATAAATAGTGGCATTCTATACCAGTGATTATTACATACATATGCGATTTCAGGGGTGCTATTCAGGGGTGCTATTTGAAAAGTCAAATAGCACCTATGTGCTATTTGAGCCGAATATCCACAAGATTGATGGAAAGTAAGGTAAAATACTATCAAAATCAATTTCTCTTGTTGATTTAGTATGTAATATATACCTAATAGCACTCTGTTCGGTTTGTAATCGATTTCGATTACAAATCTCCATCGTGCCATTAGGTATAAAAATATCACTTTTCAGAAATTATTTAATTTGGTAATAAATAATTGTCTTCGTGAATAATGGTTGTAGAATTTTTAATCCAAAGAAGTAGAAAGTTCTTTCGATTTTAGCAATAACATAAACTAGTAAGTGACCAGTAATAGTTTGCTATATAATTGGCTTTAAAGTTAGACCATCTGCCTGTCGGGCTTGTATATTTGTGAGTTCTCTTTAATTTTGTAATGACTCAACATACATGATTCATGGCATTTTCATAAATTGAAATAACATTTCTATTTAATCTATCTACAATTTGTTGGTAGTTACTATGGTAACCAAAGTTTCTCCTGTTCCCTGAAGAAGGTTCAACTCTGTAACCGAAACGTAGTAGGAATCAGAACATCACACCGACTTTGTCAATAAAAATCCACCTTATGAAAACTGCTCGTTTTAGTGTTCAATCAACTAAAATTTCTATTTAATATATGAATTTAGAGAATGCTACCTAAAGGGCAAGAGAGCATCCAAAGGTGTGGGAGAGGACAATTAATACTGTTCATAAAGATGACAAGGTATGCATTGAAACCTTAACATAACCTCAGATATGTATAGATATATCCTGTACACTGAGTTATTCATGCTATATACAGCACCAAACACCCAGAAAATGAAAACATTTTGTGAATACTTCCATTTTAAAAATATCCATTTGACAACTTAATTGCGTCTCATTTTCCTTAGACACATCACATATGCTGTTCATGCTGTTCTTTAGGGTGCTTCCCCCTGTCATGAAAGAATCGCACTATTGTTTACCTAGCTCGGCGATGTATGATTATATATTTCAATCTTTGATATGGACAATATGTTGAATTAAACAGCTATTGAGTAAATTGTACCCGAAATTGTGATAAGAAAATCTGATAGAAGGAGTTGTAGGCCCACTACTCCACTGTTCCATGGTAATGACTGGAAGAACTGGATCTTATCCAGAAGCCAGTCTACCATTAAATTTTTGTCATCCTCCTACACATACATGTACAAACTTGGCAAAATAAACTTTTTTTTTTTAATAAATTTTATTGGCGAAGTTTCACATTACCGTGATAGTTCTCATTCCCAAACTATTATTCAATTGAATTGTTTGTTAAAAAGGCCTTCTTGTTCAGGGTCAAAGTTTTGAACACATATGAATGAATGAAAGAGCGATATATTGTGAGTAACAAATGAGAGTTATCTAATCTTTTAGTGTATAGCCATTCCTGGCACAATAGTTGTGTAAAGCCATGCCTGGCATTTTTGTGTTTTTGCCATAAATATTTCAAATATAGATGTATCGGAAATTAATTTTTGTTATATTGTAAAGTTAGGGTCCTAACATTATAGATATTTTATTTATCAAAGCATCAGCCATGCGACCTACAAGAATAGGGCAAGACCATTCATTTTCCCACCACCATTTCCCCCCAATTTCCTTATCCTATAGTCTGTCTAGAAAGTAGTTGACACGTGATTCCTTAGTACCTTTAAGGGGAGGGAAAAGTGGGGTAGTTTTGACTTCAAACCTTTGCCCCCTGAACTGCCGTTTGCGACTGACCATGACCGTTTGCGACCGACCATGGCCAAATATCCAGCTGCATTGTATTGCACTGTCTCTGCTCCATGTTCAGCAGCTGTTGTGTTGCTTAGATGGAAGGAAGAGCTGGTTATACTGGCCCTGTTACTCCATGGTTGAGTGCAATGGGTGACTCACTGGGCAAAGGGTTGACAGGTCCTTGTCATAAATAGAAATACAAAATCTCCCACTTTTCCCTCCCCTTAAAGGGACAAAGGAATCACGTGTCAACTACTTTTTAGACAGACTATACCGACCCATGTCCAATACTGACCGGATAGAAAGATTGTTATCTGCAGGAGGGGGAGGGAGGGAGGTCCAGTGGGCAGGGGTCTGATTAAGGTGGGAAGGGGGAGGGAGGGACATATCCAGGCCAGTGGATGGTGCTAATAATGAGTGTCAAGTTAGGATTGGCTAATAAAGTGACGGTGACTAGTGATAGGGCTCCTGAAGGGGGGGGCTTGATTACTCTTGTCACTACCAAAATACGGCAATTGTCGTTTGTCACTAAGAAAATTTTCTTGTCATTTGTCACTTAATGTTTTTGTAATATGGACGATTTTTTGTTGTTAAGGACTATTAAGGTCTATGTTGATTTGTCCGGCTAAGACAGTGTGTTTGTCAATTGTCACTGGATGCCCATGTCGATTTGTCATTCTGAGAAAATGCCATGTTGATTTGTCGATTTAAGGCCTCAAGATCGCTACAGTCCTATCCAGACACCCACATTCCTGGATTCGACATCCAGCAATAAGCTTAACCACAAGGCTAAGACTAAGGCTAAAGTGTTAATGACCCCCTGAGACTCAGGGGTCCAATTCTGCCTTCTGAACCTGACTGCCTAATGATTCTGGTCAAGTCTAGGCTTATCTATTTTGATTGACTACAGTATAAATAACCCAAATAAAATTGATTCAGTCCCTTTCTTCTTCTCGGTTCTGAACTCAAAAGCATAACCCTATCAAAAGCCAAAATAATGGAAGAGCGCTACCTGTTAAACGAGACCATAGTGAGCCGAGTTGAGGGTGGGGGTAGGGTCATATTGTCAAAACAAAAAAACCCGCAAAAACTATACGGCAAACGCGTTTTCTCACCAGATCGGTGAACAACACATTTTTTTTGGTAAAGATCTGTTTTCCTGAGACAAATAAAATGGTCAGCCAGGCGCACATAATATGTTTTTAACAAGGATTAGAATAAGAAGACTCTTTATGGGCAAAAATATATATATGTTTTTTATAAACCTGAATAAGGTCTCCTGTTGTTTCTCTAATTTGCTGTTCAACCCTTCTCCAGGGTAAAGAAGCTTTTCTACACTTGTTATACATGTACATACCTTGAACTCTGACCCTAATGTTTAGTTGAAGAAACACATACATGCATGCATGATTCACAATTTCAATTTCAACTTAAACTTAAAGAGGTGGGTACTGTCCTGTACTGTGAGAAGTATCCTATAACTAGGTGGGTAATGTTGTGATCTATGAGAAGTACATATATGATCATTATGGCATTAGTGATCTCTATGCCACACTATTTATGCTCTTGAAGTCCCTATTATTCTCATGAATGGGACGCTTGGAATATAACCTTAATATCTAGCTTGCCCTTGATCACTCTCTTTCTATCTGGGCTTATTCAGCTGTAAACCACTGTTTGTTTTTTTAAATTATTGTTTTTTATATTATTGTTTATTCGGCTATATTATAATGAAATCTTCCACACAAGCTGTATTATAACATATTTGTACAGTACAAATTTGTCTTTCTGTACAAATTTGATTGCATCATTGTATTTCATTTGGTTCAATTTTCATAAACATTATTCATATTATTCTTAGCACCATACATATTTTGATCAACAATTCCAAGTAAGGGCATTGCCTGGGGCGTTGCCTCAGAGGTGGATTTTTCTCCTTGCTTTGTCAAACATGTTCATTCAACAGTCGGGTTTGAAATCCTCCAACTATTTGAAAGTTTAGTCTAGTGGAGATATCAGGAGTAGAGGGTGAGGGTGGAGACATCTAGTGGAGATATCAGGAGTAGAGGGTAAGATTGCCGCACAGACTCCAGTATGCAGACATGGCACCAGGTGGCACCTTGTGTACTGACATCCAGAAGTTACCAAGGGGACACACACCCTTGCCCTTCTCCTCCAGGTTGTGGAGAGCATCGATGTTAAACCCTGGTATATTCCTCACCCCTGAACACTTATCCACCTTGTGCAACTCCCTCACCACCATGCCAAAATACACATCTTCTAAGACAAAGTATGGTACATTGGGGGAGAAGTCTAGGATCTTGTTAGTCATGTTGTTAGACGTCACAAATGTTGTTCCTGCACAGTATGGTGGATATGTGTGGCCTGGGAACTCATTCCTTGTAATGAACCATTTATTGGATGCCCGACGGATGGGCCGATTGGCTATGTGGCAGTGTCCTAGGATGGCATTAGGGTACTTGGGGGCACTGCGGGCTATGAACTCATGCAGGTTGGGGATGTTGAGGAAGTTGTCGTCAGCAGTCCTGACCACATAACGGGCCATGTTACAATGGTGCCTGAACCAGTGGTAGCCACCCAGCACCTTGAGGGACAGGTTAAAGTAGGAGTCTATATAATCATCTTGCTGGATGTCTCCATACTGCCGTGCCTCCTCATGCAGGATCCTCTCACTCTCTGCATCTCTACCGCTACCAAAGAGGAAGACATGTCTGGTGATGTTGCCTGTACTGCCCCTACTGTAGGACCCCCATGTTCTCCTGATCTCCCTCCTGTGTGCCACAGACTTGGGCTCTATGGTGATTAGCAGCAGCAGGTCCACCCTGCTCAGCCCTGCACACACGGTGGGCACAATGAGGTGCCGGTACTGGTACATGAAGCACTGCTTGCACACATCCTCACGTACATGGCGGGGGTATGTCCGCTGCCACAGGTACTGGTGCCCCTTCAGTACCTCAGCAGGCAGGTAGCCTTTAGACTTGGGCTCCCGCTTCCAGGGTAAGTAGCCCCCTCCAGCCACCTCCAGGGGCCCTGATGGGGGCAGGGTGTTGTTATCACCCCCCACAAGCACAAAGATGCCCTCTTCAGGGCTGTTCCCGTAAATCCTACTCAGAGCTTGATCCACCTTCTCCCGATATTTGTTGAAGTTCTCTGCCAGATTCCGGTACAGCATGAGTCGCTGGTCGCTGATGTAATCATTGAGTTTGTGCACCACTACAGTCTCCTGTGTGATGATACACAGAGTGTACATAGCCATACACAGTAGTACAGTAGCATAGCAGTAGGTGCCTCTACAGGTGCTGGCAGCCATTTTGTATGGACTCCACTACTTAGTCACATTTATACACAGAGTGGTGAGGTAAAGTGATGTATGAGCTGTGCATATAAATTACTCTTATGTGTTGGCATGAATGACAGCTTCAAGGAGGAACACAGAATAGGTGAAACTTTTATATAAATACCTACATTCCTATGTTTTACATGTCCAAGCATTAAGGAATCCTAGCTTAGCATCTATTAGAGTCAGTTGATTTAGTTAGACACAGCAGTGCATGGCCAGAAAACCATGGCTATTCCTAGTTGAATTAATCCTGTGAGGCCACGTCATAATAATGTCTCATTCAGTCTCATTGTACGATTTCCTGCATTTCATACTTCATCACTCTTATTTTTGACTTTGCTGTATAAACATCCTGAATTAAAAAAAGAAAAGAACAATGATCTAACAGTGTTAGTAGTATAAACATCTATATGGCGTCTAACAAAGATTACATAACAGTGATTGGACCACAAAGTCAAAATATAGATTGTCTTTCCATAGCCGAAAATGATAAAGAAAAAATCTAATTGGATTGATTGTCATATTTAACTATAAACACAGACATTCAACTGTCCTTTGTTCAAAACAAAAAATATATTGAGGTAATTATATAATGCCCTTCAAATGAGATGAGGTAAAGTTTTCAAACCTTGGTGTGGTCAAAATCATTTGTCTTTACATTGCAAAACTAATTAATTCCGCATTTTTTAATAATGGCATGGCATAATATAATAATGGTATTAGATTATCCGTTGGACTCCCCTCTACCAACCCTAAAAAAATTAAAACCCTGTGAACTCTACTCAATGCGCTAGAGCAATGAAACTGTTGAAATGGAAAGACAAAAAGGCTGTGGAAAGACATTGTCAATGTAAAGACAATCATAGATTAAGCTTTTTTTGTTTGTACTATGCATACTGGATAATTTGACACTTGTTACATATTTTTAGTCCCTAAAATTATTCAGCAAATGTAAAAGCTTATTTATAGGTGCTTATATTTTAATGCTAGGCTCCATAAAAGGTGAGCTATGGAAAGACAATCAACGTTGTTAGTGTTATATCTTATGATCAAGTGCATTTTGCTCTTGTTCAGTGATATGGAGATATGACCAGACATGTGAGGTCAAATACCATTCAAATAATTAGAACATAAGACAGTGTTTATGCAATAAATACCAGCTGTTTATATGCAATGGAAAGACACTTTTAGTGTGATGGAAAGACAAAACCATGTTTATGGCATTTACTGCTTAGAAATGAAGAATAACAGATTCATTAAAGTTAAGGAAACACCAAAGGATAAAGTGAAAGCTCAATTGTGAAGAATTGTACCAATCAATTGTTCTGCAATATATAAAGAGATCATTTAAACTAGGTTATTAGTAAAATGTATTATTCAATTCCATGATGGGGCTTAAGAGAAAATAATAGCTTGGATTAACAATCAAATCAATGGTTTCAAACTTCCACCATTAATTCTGTAAAAAATTACACAAATAAAAGCCCTTTGAGGATGTTGAAATATAATCTAAGAACTGGTTTTGAGTTTTATTTTCAGTCAAAGGTTCATCTTGCTCATCAAAATAAGTGTTATATGGGTTCCCAACAAACTGAATATACTGCAAAATCAGCTTGCAGTTCAGGATTTTTTAATGCAGTAGGAATCAAAGATGATATAAACAGTGCATGGTTTTCATCTTTTTTTCCACTAATTGATGTGTAGTAATCTAAGTGTAGTAGTTAGAGTACATCTAGGAGACCACCTGGTTTTAATGCTTTCAACCTAAATAGGTTTAAACAAATTAATTTTGAGTGTTAATTCCTATTTTCTATAAACACCCCTATATAGTTTCAGTCCTACCACTGGCTCGATGTATGTGTTTGGGTGGGGTAAGAAATAAAATGCATTTGAACCAGTTTTGATGAGCTGGATACAGAAGAATACATGGTATAACAAAGTTTCAGTAGTTTTTTTTCACCCTATTACATATTACTTGATCATTAAAAAAAATCGTTGGTACTTAATTACAAATCTAGAAGCTAAAAGCCTAAAAAAATATATAAAACTTTGCTGAAACATTACTGAGACTTTACTGAAAGACATGTGACCAGGTTGGACTAGCTTAATTTACTAGCTTAAATTAAATTGAGTAGTCTCTTGAGTAGTTCTTAGTCAATACTCAAAATGGTTATGCTAATAGGAAAAGATAATGATTCATTGATTTTTTATTAGCTTTCAAGACTGCATAGAGCATGAAATATTTGTCTTTACATAGCCATTTGTCTTTCCATAGCAAGACATATATTTTCCCTTATACCAGCTTTCCTCCTAGAATTCAAAATTATAAGTGACCTACCCACACCTTATGTGCCTAAAGGATATTTTGATATACTATTGGTTTATTTTAATAAACCATGTAAAAGATGCCTGATTGTTTGCAGAAAAATATATTGTCAATTCTACTGAATAAAAGATATTCCCACAGAAATCCAATATGAAATATGATATATTTTAAAGAAATTGATGCTGGAAGTGGGAATAATCACTCAAGTCAACATCTTAGATGGTTTTGTTTTATTCCAATATTTCGCCCTTGGAGTGGGAGCTTCATCAGGGATAATACATAAAACAGTTGTGCTCCTTTATATACCGTAATATGTGTAGTGAATGTGTAATTCCACGACACAAAATGTGTCAGTGGCAACACATAATGTGTCGTTAATGTGTAGCCGAGAAAGTGAGGACACAAAATCTCTATGAAATTGATGAACTTTTAATACTGAATGAAAGTTGTTATAATTGTTGTCTTGGTAGTATTAAATTTTTTTTTTAATACATGCAATATAGTTATTAGTCAGATCTATAATTCTAAGTCCGAACCGAGGTCTTCTTAGGAATATTTAAAGTGGAATGTCATTTTTTTTTTTTTTAAATAAATTTTATTGCGTAAACATTTTCAGGCGAACCCAATAATCTCATGATACACAGTTCAAAAATTACATAGTTATTCCTTTATATATTTTAGTTATTTTAACGTTTTAACTTCATTGTAATTACATAGCAGGAGGACATACGCATGTTTATTTACTCCCGGCAGATCAAGTTCATTCTAGATATACACAATTTCATGTTATCATTCAATTAACTACTAATATTTTTGAGTTTTTTGTTTTTCGACCATACAGAATTTGAAATAAAAGTACACATTGGCATAAAAAACAGATCATGCATCAAGTTATATTTGTCTCCGAAATTAGAGATTTTCCTGTCTTATTACAGGAGGTTCCTTATAATAAAAGGACATGTATCAAACAATTTCAATTTCACAAGTACATTTCAATCAATTTGTGTCCGTTCAGGCCCCTCGTTGACCAGAACAAGGACAATTTCTGAAAATCACGCTTATAAAGATTCGAGACCTATATCAGATCGTTATTGGCCTTCAAAGATAATTTCAGGGTTTTCCAGTCTAATTTTCGATAATTTGCTGGAAGGTTGTTCCATAGGGTAGGACCAATAAAGTGGGGGGTCTGCCTAAATTTTTCCCTGTTTGGCCTGTGGATTTTTAAGACCTGCCCATCAGCAAGCCTGGTCTCTCTTGGCATGTTTTGACAATAAAGAGGATCATTTTTCTTTTGGAACATGATACCTAGTAAGGCAATTTTACCCCTTTTTTCCAGAGAGTTGACGTTACAATCAATTTTTAGTTCGTCTATGTTTCTAGGATCATTCTTATAAACAAGTTTGATGGCCCTTATGAGAAGCCTCTCGAGTCATAGGTAATAGAAGTGGAAATAATGATAGTGAAATAGGTTGAATCTATAATTTGAAGTTCGACTGGTGAATCTTAGATGACGTTTAGCAAGTTAATGTACTTGAAAGCTAATGTACTTAGTTCTAAATAACCGGCATAATTTAGATATCGTCCCAGAATCCGGGCAGCTCTTTTCAAAGAAATTATATGATATCATGGGGTGAAAATAGCAAAAGGTAGGGTTGTGATACCTTTGATTAAGATACAACTAAGAGAGATGTAAGGATACTGATTTTGTTAAATTTGAACAGATTTTGTCTTTCCATCATCAATATTTACAAGTTTTCTAGTAATTTGTATTGAAACATTTTCACTGAATTTAACTACACCCCAGTTTTGATCAACTAGTCTTCTGTGAAAATATACATGACAACAGCGGGGAAGAGTGTTTACCTAGTCACCACTGACTTTGAAAACTAAGGGATATTTACTACAAGCTAAACTGGCAATATCTTTAAATCAGTCTCTTTCAATTTCCACTGTAATTTGATAAAAAATAGGGATTTCCACAGAATTTTCATTATTTTCTAGTAGCCGCACGCACACATTCACGAATTCACGGCCGAATTGGCCCTCACGAATTGTACAACCTTGGTAAGTTTTTTCAAATGTGCTGTTTTGCTATTTTGAGATCTGGGAAAGGGGGAAAATTTAGAACACTTTGAATATAATTTTTTGGTCTTAGATCATAATATATACTGGTCTTGACATTCTTGGAAAATTGTATTTTTTGGACCAGTGGTTGTCTTATTAAGTCAGTTTTTAATTTCCTCTTTTATACAGTCACACGTGAAATCCCAATTTTGTTGGAAAATATTGAAACTGTAGTGTCTGGTTATTTCCAACGTATTGTAGTGGCTATGGGACTAGATAGAAATAACAACACAACCAGGTTCTTATGGTCCTCGCCAGCCAAATCCGTTTATCACCACTCAAACACACCTGCTGCGGTTGGAGCTTGGAGAGCATATGCCAACCCTTACAACATACGGCAGTAAGACATAAGAATAAAGAACATCACTCAGATCAAAGGTGTTTACATATGAGTATCACACATCAAGAGTCAATACACAAAAAATAATATGAAATACAGGGTACATTAGGCAGTACAACCTCTGTCGTTACACAGACAAACTAGAACCACTCTGGTACTGTGCTGGTCCCCAAAAGGAGAGCATCCGGAACCCCGGATCCACAGTGCCGGACAAATCAGAACCAGCCTGACTCCCGCTGGCACCACAAAACCATTTTAGTTTAATTGAAGGGAATGGCTTGTAAAACCTTTAATCTGTATGTTTGATGCTCATATGGGCACAAATAAGCATTTATTATTACTTTCAATCCAAAATTACAGCCGAATACATATATTTTGGCTCCTTATATTGTGCCTAGGGAAGGGATTTCATGTATGAAACACAATAATACATAAGTTGAACAACCTTTATGGTATAAAAATACCTTCATCATTACAAATGGAACCAAAATAAATTTATAATTACTTTCAAACTAAAGAGAGAGCCAAAGATATATATTTTGGGCCACCCTCTGTTATGATATTGAAGGGATTTCATGCGTTACTATGTTGGAAAACACAATAGTAATTTAGTTAAAGTGTCTTTCTGAAATAAGATTAGCATCAACTCGCTTTATATCATATGAAATGGAATAACAACTAGTTTATAATCACTTTTAATTCAAAATAACAGCTAAAAATATATTTTGGGCCACCCTATGTCAAGACCATGTCTTCTTGATAGATTTACCAACAAATGGACAAAGCAAGCCCATACTTCTATATAATTGGGCAAAATAGTTCAAATATCATGGTGGCTATGTAAAGACAAAAAAATAAGGGTATGATTTTGTATATGCTGTCACATGGAGAATATTTCATATATCACGTGGCAAAATTCACCCATTATGTCTCATGATGCATAGATTGTGATGGACTACTGGCAATCTTTCTTGAACAATTATGAAAAATTCAGCCTCTTGGAGGGGCATGCGGGGTGGGGGTGATCCCATTTTGTGAGAATGGGTCATATATGTAAGACTTTCCCAGGTGACAAACCAACGTTAACTTAACGGCGATTTAATCCACATTTCAGAGCAACTATACGTCAATCATTAACGTTAATCTGTATGTGAATGTGTGGACTCAACTTTGCACAATATTAACGTCAATAGTACCATCAATTTTAATGTGAATCTTAACTAATTATACAGGCATACATATGGCACAAATAATGAGAAGACCCAACACTAATCCTATAGATAGCAGACATTTACATTTGAATACTTAAAACTTATGTATGAACATTAATGCAAACAATTAAACCAGGGAAGGGCATAAGTATTTGGAATCAGGCTTAGATGTATGAATGAAAGGAAAGCACAAAAAGTATAAAGCATTTTAATGTACATGGTATGTATCTATTTTTATAACATATAGCTACCTTGAGATACATATGATTAGCAATACCAACTTATTGTTGTATTTATTATTATTTATTATAATTGTATAAATTCTCACCTGATGCAGGGATAGTGATATCACGTAAACCAAAGAATTGAATCGTATGGGAATGGGAACATTATGGTAAGTAAAGATAGGAGCGTTATCATTTAGGTCAAATGCCCCGTAAAGATTTGATGGGGTCACAGCTGATAACATACTTACGATTCTATCTAACTGCCTCCAAGGGCAATCATGGAGGCCAACAGAAACTAGAGAGGATATTGTAAATTGATTATACACTGTACTATTTGATTATACCTTGCACTAATTATATTAATTTATTTATATACCATATACTGATTAATTTGTACTGATTAATTATTCAAAAAATTAGTTTGAGTCGAGTTCCAGTATTCTAAATATGTGTAGGTGAAAAGGGATCACCGAGTATATTGGAGCGGCGCCAGGCAAAGCCCATTAGGTCACGCCCCCTTCGCGTACGCTAGGCAACGGCGACGTCATAATGGCAATCCCTTCCACGCCCACAACAAAAAAAAGAGCAAATTAGAAGATCAATTTTTAATCAAATCCCATACTCCTGGAATCAGCTAAGACAAAAGCTATAAATTATATTTGGAATGATGAATATTTTATTGGAACTAATTAAGAAGTCAAGCAATCACATAGGAAAATTGTAACTAGTCAAAATGGAACCATGTTATTATTAAGA
The DNA here is from genome assembly GCA_942159475.1 of Sthenelais limicola. Classification (NCBI taxonomy): domain Eukaryota; kingdom Metazoa; phylum Annelida; class Polychaeta; order Phyllodocida; family Sigalionidae; genus Sthenelais; species Sthenelais limicola. The sequence goes on along the minus strand of OW804100.1, from coordinate 13,569,063 downwards.
CAAATTTTGTAATATTTACTTTTGTAGCGAGCTTTGGCAGTCAATTGTGACTGAAAAGCCCTGTACCCTACATGTAAACACCAAAGTACGCTAGTGAGGATACGGAAACCTCCTGGATACCCAGGAGAGACTCCTCGCATGGCAGCAAGTCTGCAATAAAATGTTTATCTATCTATCTATCTATTTAGCCGAAACGGAGAATGTACTTTGATTAAATATATTACAATTTTACATTTAAATATCCCAGTGGCTTGTAAGCACTGTCTTATATAGAAATTTAAATTTCCCCTGTTCATTACTAATTATAGATAAGATGCTAGAGTGTCTCAAATTAATATATATAAAGGTAAGGAGTCTCTAGTAATTATTTAATTGTCTCTGGAGAGAAGGGTTTTCCTCAGTCACACTTGACTCTGATCAGGCGGTCCAATCCACTGTTAGAAATAGTTCTGAGTCTACACTATGTATGTACATGTATGTATATTGTTTATTTCCTGAAGACAGTACATGATAATAGATATACGATAAGTTACACCGGAAATGGGTCCTCCCTCTTCTATGGCAGCCATAGCTCTTCCAGAGGGTTCCTTAGACTAGAGTTTTAATTTACATTTTATAGATATAGTGGTATAAAGTGACTAGTTACCTACTCTATTGCAATGGGATGCACTAGCTATAACTTTATCAAGGTGGGACCCATACTATGGGTTTCCTTGTGTAAATGCCTTTTGGACTTTGTCCTTGTTTAATTTGGGTTATATATGTTAAGTTTGGTGGATACTAAGATAAAAGAAAGATGGGCCGTTTGTTTGTATAGGTAATCTATCCCATTTTCAGGTTCAACTAGGTCCTGGCATTCTTGCGAACACTGCATTGACTGCTGATTTTATACATAACTATTAGAAATATTAACTTAATATGGGTTTTCAGTTAATCAAACAATACTTTATTACAACTGAAATTCAGGCTATAGAATCAAGAAAACATTTTAGAAAACAAATAGAAAAAAACATGCACAAACTAACTAGCAAAAATAGCCAACTTGTTGCCTCTCTCCCTCTTACCAAAACTTTTTTTGGCTTGAAAAATCAATAATTTCCTCAAATAAAACACAAGTTTGTACAAAATCTTCTCTATGGAAGTTTCCATAGGAAAAAAAACTCACTGCTTGTGAGCGTTTGGGCTGCATTGATTGATATGGTATATATACAAATACAATGACATGAAAAACAAAAACAATACACTTGTTTTAAGGAATACAGAGAAGAGAAAAACAGACCTAAAGCATAGATCTGTGAAACGTTGAAAAATATCAACGAGCTAAGTCTTATAAAGTTAATATAAATCAGAATTCAAATCCAAGAAGAATCAGTGAACCAGCTGGAAAGAAAAAGACGATAAGGCAGATTTAAAAATCGATCAACAACAAGCACACACGGCTGTAAGTGAGACCAACAAAACAGATGTTATTTGGTTTGCTTCCCTTTTCACATACCCAGCTAAATATACACCACATACCAGTCGAAGAGTCGAAGTATTTACATATGTGATGTGTTTCAAGAAAATGAGTCATAAGTCGCAAAATTGATATTTTTCAAAGTGTCTTTTTACAAGATCTCTTTATTGAAATCTTCTGATTTTTGGAGGGTTTAGCACTCATAGTCATATGAATCCAGGTAACAAATTTCGGGACATTGTATTAAATATATTCTTGCGTTTTGAAGACATTTGTATAAAGTATATTTAGTTACTTTACTGGTAATTACCCATCCAGAAATATTGCAAACTTTTTTTTTCAAAACTAAAAATATCAAACTTAAAATATAGAAATACTTATTAAACATCCTAGTGTTTACATTCATTGGAATCAGTTTGACCTCCCCTTTTCAAATATGGTGATATCTCAAAATCAATATTTTCCGACTTATGACTCATTTTCCTAAACGGATCACATATATATACATCACCGTATCAGCCCGGTGGTTGCCCTCATGATAAATCTATAGGGATATCTTATATGTGTATTGTCTGATAACTACTTATCTTCAACTATCTACTTATTGAAAGAAGAACGATCCAAGAGATGTTTCCTGCTTGAGTAGTAAGCCAGTACTAACTTTATTTTCAGCCTACTCCGCAGCCCCGCCCCTCAGTGGGGCCCGCTCAACCTCTCTTAGGCCCCCCCCCCCCCCCAAAAAAAATAAGGTGTTTCTGGTAACTTTTTTTTTCAATTTTTTTTAAAATCACCTCCCAGGAACTGAAAAAAATATCTATTTCATAACAATAGTGGTTTTAAACAAGGGAAATGTATGGAAAGCCATTTATACATGTTATGAATTAACCCTAAACCGGGAGAATTAGTAGGCTAACCGGGAAAATGATTGACAAATTCACCATTGAAAATGCATGCGAACTGGGGAATTTTGTTCCGGGTTAGCCAAGAATTAGAAACCAAATCGGAAACTTTCTAAAATTCCCAAATTGTGCTTTTTAATATCTAGCTAATCTTCCCTTTCCATGATTTCTACTTAGACTTCATCAATTCCAGACTTGGGCATAGCTTTTGTTAATTCACTTCGAGCTGGCATCTAATTTTCTAGACACCCTGCTACTTCAGAAAAACACTAGGCCTACTTAGTAGGCACATTCCGGATTGGCCGCCGAGCTGGGCCAATTTTCCCGAAATAGGATGCCAGTTCACTGAGAAAAAGGCTAATCAGGAATTTGGTTAGGTAAATTAGGAAAAGTATTTCTAAAATTCTGTATATTTGGGTTTGTATAAATGGCTTTCCATAGAAATATGCTTTTTGACAGTTTCGGGTTAGGAAAACCCGTTTTCCTGCTATTACAAGCTTTTTTTGTCAAAAAATCCCCAAAAGTAAGATATGATGGGAAAAAAATCAGGTATATATGGTAAAAACAATTTTAGATAGGGTAAGGTTTTTCTAGGTAGGGGGAGGGGGGGGGGGGGTAATCGGAAACACACCTATTTTTGCCCTATCATGGTTACATGTCATATGCCTGAAGGGTGCCCGCTCAACCTCTCTTACTTATCATGCTAACGTGTCACTCATTCATACACACACATCGGAGAGATCCCTATCATTTAATGCAATTAAAGTAGGATAGGGTCTATAACAATATCTAATATATGACAACAACAGCTAGACACATCGCCGAGATTCCGTTTGCATAGCCAATTTCTCGCTATGGCTGGCTAACTATAGACTACTACATTTATATCTCCAATTGTATTTTATAGATATGTATAATACACATTGGACACACGACTGAGTTAGAGTTTGCATTTATGAATTTTATATATTATCCGCAAGGATCCTTTTGGGAACATTTGTTATCAGTATACGTACCTTTAAGCATATTTGGTAAATGATTATATGTGTTTTCTTAGGTACATACTCCTGATATATGGAGCGTGGCAACCTACCTTTCCTTAGGAATGGCAGCAACTCCAACCCTGAGACAAAATGTTGGGGTATTATTCGAGCCATTACCTGCACCCATCGTGGACACAATAGCACCAACTCTTGGGTTTCATTCAGTTCTGATGTTATACTCTGATTATTGTAAAATCACTGCGGCGCCCGCGACGTATTACACCCGTGCGTTAATCGGATGCTGGCTGGGGACCAGGGAGGTTTTAGCAACCGTACTAAAAATGGATGGTATCCGTCCTCACACCTGGAGGGCAGCCGTCGTCACGCCTGACTGACGCACCCGTGGTCTGTAGGCCACTCTCCGGTCTGTAGGCTGAGCGGCGCTGGCACCAGCTCTGCCCTTCAAATGGCCAAAAATTTCGTTAGTTTTAATATCGTTCATTGATGCCCGATTTTACATGGCACTTACTTTACTGCACTATTCTATGCTGTATATCTAAAAGGTGATGTATTGTTAGCAGAATTGAACCAAGAGAAGACAAGACAATTGTTACATTATATATACAGTTTACTGCCATTACTCCTTTATTATTCATTTCAAACTCCAGTCACATATTACATAGAACACTTCCAGTTGCATTCTTTTTGGATGACGTACAGATATCATGTCAGTCTGCTATCATGCATTAGCTCATTTTATTACGCTTTCTGCAAAGGGAAACCCCTTGTAATCACCGTATACTCTAATACATTGTATTGTACATCTACTTAATAGCATGAGGGATTTCTTTGTGTCATATGTTCTCGGAATCTGGGGTCTCGCCAACTACTTTGTTGGTCTCTACAGGTACATGTAGAAGAACAATCTCGCCTTGGTCATTGACTCAGGTCGAGTCTCTACAACTTTTACATGTAAAGTTTTTAAATTCACAATAAAAAATATACAATATGAACGTTAATACAATAAAATTCTTGGTTGTTTTTTGGTTTGATGGTTCCGACAATAATATAATGTGGTTTTATAACTTATACAAAGTGAGAGTGAAGATGAGGGGAGGGAGAGGATGGGGGTATTCGAGAGAGGGTTGGGATATGGAGAGGGTGTAGGAGGGGGAGAGTTAAGAAAAGGGAGGATGGGGGAATAGGAGAGGGGGATCGAGGCGGGGGGGGGGGGAAGAACAGGGGGAAAGTGGCGATGGAGAGGATGTAGGGGAAGGGAGAGAGGGGAGGGGGAGAAACAAGGGAGAGGGGGAAGTGTGGGGAGAGAGGGTAACCGTCTCGAGGACGGGTACTTTGCTAGTATGTATATAAGAATTCAATGCTACACCTAACCACATTGTAAACCCTATACCATAAAAAATGGGATGATATTTCAACCATATTGTCAATTAATTATCACACGCAATTAAATGAGTATAACTGTAATTAAATGAGTATAATTGAAATAAAACCACGTTCTGAGTTTGTGTGGATACTATATATTGGATTGTAAAAAACATTCACTTCCATGCTATTGAAAATCGGTTATACGTGTATTTCATATTATCACCACAAAATGTCTCATTTACAGTAATCCTTTAGTCTTGATGTAGAATGTGAGCGCCTTTGGTGGTGGCCCTTTCTCATACTTGCTGGTTTTGTTCTTGTTCCCCTTCTCATGGTTGATGCCAAAGAATATCCTGCAAGATATAACATAGACAAGACTTTAATTTACTGAAGATATAACAGACTGTTATCTGCGTTAAAACTGAGTTATATAAGTATGTAAGATACTATAACGCATAAATACTTGAATAAAGAGGTGGGGATGTATGTATATAATGTAAAATTTTATGCATTTATCATGATTCCTACTGGGCCCTCTAGAATGTTAACCCCCAAACAAAAGAAATCTATGATGGACGTAATTCAGGACGCCATTTGGTGTTCTTTAGTTACATCAATCAAAAAACCCACCTGGTTGGACATATTAACAGAAATTTTCTGGCAAAGAATTCTTGTCCATAATGTTCTCAGATGTACTTTTCGATTTTTGTAATGTTCTTGCCCTTCAATAATAATCCTTCTTCGATATATCTGTCTAATTCTAAATAATATTAAAGGCGCCTCCTCTGAGATGTTTAAGCAAACATAGTAGAGCATATTACGGGTACTACAAAATCTTTACCCCTCGCGACCAAACATTATTTTAAATGATTTATTTAACTGTCTGATGACGTCATTAAAGTTATAGTCTCATTAGCAAAAAAACGTCCATTTTTGTGATGGTTTCTTTGTGGCAAAAAAGAAAGTCAGTGTGGCGATAATATTTGTTTGGAATTTCGCCACAGTGGATAACGGGAAAACAATCCTAGCATGAGCCCAGGCACCTTTATATTATGTAGCAGGAAATAATATCATCACATTCTTTACTTACATCAGCTTGGATCAAGAGGGTCTCTCTCGCCATGTGACACCAATGTGCACATGAGCATGAACATTCTCGGGCATATAGCCTGCTAGGTCCCTGACATCGCGGTCACATTGTCAATGTCAGCACTGAAATCAGAGACAATAATCAGCATTCTTTACATCAAAGAAGTCATATTCATTTATGTTTAAGTACTTTAAGAGTGAGCCTTTAGGCATATACCAAATTTTGTGATGTACAACTATCATTTTTTTTGCATATCATGGCAATATTTGAGCACATATTGAGGCAGCTCTATGTAAAAAGAATAAATACAGTGATCATTTGGACGAATGAGAATTATCACTTTGTGAAACTTTGTCAATAAAATTTATTAAAAAAAAAAATAAAAAAGATAAGTTACTTGCAGATAAAATGAATGGCAGGGGAAATATATCAGTAACTAATACTCATAATATTCGTTCAGTACGTCATTATTCTCATTGATATTCAATATGAAATCAAATCAACTTCTTACCTCTTACAATCTCCTTTCGTGGGACGTAGTATGTTGTGTCCTGTAGTTCCCTTGCCTCTCTTTTTGCTTGGGTCGTTGTAGTGGTCAGGGACGACAATGAAAAGGGAGCAATCGGTGGTGTACTGGATGTGGAGGTGATGGGGCTAGTAGTTGATGTTGACGAAAGTGAATCAGTGCTAAAGCTGCCTGTTCAAAGAGGAGTAGAAGAGAGGAGTGGATGAGCCATATGTGTCGGAAGCTTGGGCCATGGACCCACTTTCATTCCTGAAACTAATAATATAGAAAATGAAATTTCTATTCACATGTGTATATTCAATGTGCATATTGCCGCATATCGCACCTACCTATGTTCCAAAACTCAACTCCAAACTTCCAAAATTCATGAAGCTATTAAAAATTATCTGCATCACTGCTAGAGTGTTCCCGAAAGATCAACAATAAATATTAAGCTTGTATATATAATATAGATCTACTAGATTATCAACTACTGTTTTTCACATAGTTTAATAATTCCAGGTTACATTCGCATCAATATTTAGGGATAGTAGCTAAAAGATCATCCAAATCCCAGTCTGCTGATTAGGGAAGTTAAATGCATCATCGTACGTCACACCAATATAATCTTCACAATTTAGAGGCTAAAGAATAAGAATATTGTTCTGGGTATTCAGTAGAAATATAACTTAGGCTAAATCCCAAACATTAAATTGACATGTTTTTGTCATTTTCATGACTGTGGAGTATGTTTGATACAATAAAACGTCACCGTACGTCAGGCATCATTGTATGTCACGCTTAACTCTTAAGCCACTTAAAACAGGTAATGACTAGTCCAAATGAGTACAGTTTAACATATCAACTGATAGTCTTCATACAATGACTAATATCATGTTTTATACCTTCTAATCTATAGGAAAAACTGAAAGGAAATACAATCTATATAGTTAAATTATCAAAATCGAGGAAAATTTGAAATTAAAAAAAACCCGCAAGAGTTTAGGATCATTGACTGTCATTGTACATTATATATGTTCACCACAATGTGTCCCCGCCGGAATGTATCAAATTACTATCGAAATTTGAATAAATAGGCCTGTTTTTGAAGGTAGAAACAAATCATTAAATGAACCTACCACATAGATGAAATGCTACTTTAAAGATTTTAATATTGAGCGTGATGTATGATGATGGCAATGTATGGCTGGGTATAGGAAGAAAACTTTGCCAGGCCACTGAGAATTAGAGAATTAGATCTACAGCTGGACATTACGGTAATATGTTCTAAATATGATAGTGGATGTTTTAATCACGGAATTATAGTATGAGTCCATACTATATATATGGTGCTTTTGCCGTATATGCACAAAGTGAAGGGTGTCGGCAGCCATGGCCTCACAGCTGTGAGGGTTATAGTAGGCGCCTGGCCCTCTCTGGTTGGAGGGGCGGCAGGGTATGTAGCTCTATGCTCGGCCTGTTTCATTCACTACAGCCTACACACTCTCTGGCGCAACATAAATATAAGTTGAACAGTTCTAAAGGATCATGAAGAACTATGAATTAACTTACCTACATCCCCAAGCTCAAGCCAGGAGACACAAATCAGGCTTATCTATTTTGATTGACTACAGTATAAATAACCCGAATAAAATTGATTCAGTCTCTTTCTTCTTCTCGGTTCTGAACTTGAAAGCATAAGCCTGTTTGTGTTTGCATTGATTAATTTCTCCCCCGGCTGCCGACCCTAATTTCTTTTTTTTGTTTTTAAAAGCTTTTATTCAATCTATCAACAAAAATCTCTTCTCTCGTGGGGTTGATAACACTACTTATACATCATACCCTCTTTTTCTCTTCAAATGCGATGTTCTGGAATACAAAATGATCATGTACAAAATAAAACTTTTATCAAAAGCCAAAATAGTGGAAGAGCGCTACCTGTTAAAATGATCCAACCGACGACACCATAGCGAGCTGAGGTGAGGGGGTGGGGTGGGGAGGGGGGTCATATTGTCAAAACAAAAACTATACGACAAACATGTTTTCTTGCCAAATCGGTGAACAATAACACATTTTTTTGTAAAGCTCTGTTTTCCTGAGACAAATAAAATGGTCAGCCAGGCGCACATAATATGTTTTTAACAAGAATTAGAATAAGAAGACTCCTTATGGGCAAGAATATATATATATATTTTTTAAAAATCTGCATAAGGTCTCCTGTTGTTTCTCTAATTTGCTGTTCAACCCTTCTCCAGGGTAAAGAAGCTTTTCTACACTTGTTATACATGTGCATACCTTTAACTCTGACCCTAATTTCTAGTTGAAGAAACACCTACATGCATGCATAATTCACAATTTCAACTTTAACTTAAACTTAAAGAGGTGGGTACTGTCCCGTACTGTGAGAAGTATCCTATAAGTAGGTGGGTAATGTCGTGATCTATGAGAAGTACATATATCATCATCATTATAGCATTAGTTATCTCTATGCCACACTATTTATGCTCTTGAAATCCCTATGATTCTTATGAATTTTGGGAAGCTCGGAATATAACCTTAATATCTAGCTTGCCCTTGATCACTCTCTTTCTATCTGGGCTTATTCAGCTGTAAACCACTGTTAGTTTTTTAAATTATTGTTTTTTATATTATTGTTTATTCAGCTACATTATAATGAAATCTTCCACACAAGCTGTATTATATCGTATTTGTATGGTACAAATTTGTCTTTCTGTACAAATTTGATTGCATCACTGTATTTAATTTGGTTCAATTTTTCATAAACATTATTCATATTATTGTTAGCACCATACATATTTTGATCAACAATTCCAAGTAAGGGCATTGCCTGGGGCGTTGCTTCGGTGGTGAATTTTTCCCTTGCATTCTTTGTCAAACATGTTCATTCAGCAGTCGTGGTTTGAAATCCTCCAACTATTTGGGAGTTTAGTCTAGTGGAGATATCAGGAGTAGAGGGTGAGGGTGGAGACATCTAGTGGAGACATCAGGATTAGAGGGTGACAGTGGAGACATCTAGTGGAGATATCAGGAGTAGAGGGTGAGATTGCCGCACAGACTCCAGTATGCAGACATGGCACCAGGTGGCACCTTGTGTACTGACATCCAGAAGTTACCAAGGGGACACACACCCTTGCCCTTCTCCTCCAGGTTGTGGGGAGCATTGATGTTAAACCCTGGTATATTCCTCACCTCTGAACACTTATCCACCTTGTGCAACTCCCTCACCACCAGGCCAAAATACACATCTTCTAAGACAAAGTATGGTACATTGGGGGAGAATTCTAGGATCTTGTTAGTCATGTTGTTAGACGTCACAAATGTTGTTCCTGCACAGTATGGTGGATATGTGTGGCCTGGGAACTCATTCCTTGTAATGAACCATTTATTGGATGCCTGACGGATGGGCCGATTGGCTATGTGGCAGTGTCCTAGGATGGCATTGGGGTACTTGGGGGCACTGCGGGCTATGAACTCATGCAGGTTGGGGATGTTGAGGAAGTTGTCGTCAGCTGTCCTGACCACATAACGGGCCATGTTACAATGGTGCCTGAACCAGTGGTAGCCACCCAGCACCTTGAGGGACAGGTTAAAGTAGGAGTCTATATAATCATCTTGCTGGATGTCTCCATACTGCCGCGCCTCCTCATGCAGGATCCTCTCACTCTCTGCATCTCTACCGCTACCAAAGAGGAAGACATGTCTGGTGATGTTGCCTGTGCTGCCCCCACTGTAGGACCCCCACGTTCTCCTGATCTCCCTCCTGTGTGCCACAGACTTAGGCTCTGTGGTGATGAGCAGCAGCAGGTCCACCCTGTTCAGCCCTGCACACACAGTGGGCATGATGAGGTGCCGGTACTGGTACATGAAGCACTGCTTGCACACATCCTCACGTACATGGAGGGGGTATGTCCGCTGCCACAGGTACTGGTGCCCCTTCAGTACCTCAGCAGGCAGGTAGCCTTTAGACTTGGTCTCCCGCTTCCAGGGTAAGTAACCCCCTCCAGCCACCTCCAGGGGCCCTGATGGGGGCAGGGTGTTGTTATCACCGCCCACCAACACAAAGACGCCCTCTTCAGGGCTGTTCCCATAAAACCTACTCAGAGCTTGATCCACCTTCTCCTGATACTTGTTGAAGTTCTCTGCCAGATTCTGGTACAGCATAAATCGCTGGTCGCTGATGTAATCATTGAGTTTGTGCACCACTACAGTCTCCTGTGTGATGATACACAGAGTGTACATAGCCAAACACAGTAGTACAGTAGCATAGCAGTAGGTGCCTCTACAGGTGCTGGCGGCCATCTTGGCCGCTTTCGACTCATTCACCTGGTGGACCAGGTGCACCGGGTGGATAGCTCGAATGCAGTATGGTGGGTCACCGGGTGGCCCAGCAATCCACCGACCTAATTAGGCTGGTGGACTAGGTGGTCATGCGCAATAGGTCAATATAATTTGATCCTCCAATCAACTGAAGTAAACTCCATATAGGTCACCGGGTGGATAAGAATCATGTTCGGGCTCTGGTGCACTACACATGCGTATATTCTATTTCCTGCTCACCAGGTCAGTGCACCCGGTGGAGAAGTCGAAAACGGCCCTTGTATGGACTCCACTACTTAGTCACATTTATACACAGAGTGGTGAGGTAAAGTGATGTATGAGCTGTGCAAATAAATTACTCTTATGTGTTGGCATGAATGACAGCTTCAAGGAGGAACATAGAATAGGTGAAACTATCATATAAACACCTACATTCCTATGTTTTACATGTCCAAGCGTTAAGGAATCCTAGTTTAGCATCTATTAGAGTCAGTTGATTCAGTTAGACACAGCAGTGCATGGCCAGAAAACCATGGCTATTCCTAGTTGAATAAATCCTGTGAGGCCACATCATAATAATGTCTCAATGTACGAGCTCCTGCATTACATACATGATCACTCTTATTTTTGACTTTGCTGTATAAACATCCTGAATAAAAATAAGAAAAGAACAACAAGAACTCCAATACTTGTGATACATGCCCAGTGTTCTATTGATTTACATCCAATTTGGCCACATTTAGAGTAAGTCCATTGGCTCACCCCAGATAGGGTTACAGCTATATGTTTATGACCATCTAGCTATGTTTCCTACTTTCTCCCTCATGGTCTGCTGCTTGTTTCACATTGTAGTAGAACTCCAGTCTTATAGTAATGTTGGTTTGCTGCAATGCAGTATGGGTAAGATTTTCAGAAAATGCACAATCTCCAGTTCTACACATTTATTAGATTCTGCTAAATTAGAGCAAATTAGAGTGAAAGCTGATAAATACTAGGTGTATCTGAGTGTATTCTGCATTGTATTCATTCAATAAACCTGTCTGGTTAGGTTGAACTATATTTTGAACCTGATTATCGTCTTAAATTTGGGTTATTTGAGAGGATTGGTGAAGGCCAATTGTACGTTTTCTGGAGACTTGACCCGTATAGTACTTATGGTCATTATATGGCTCATTCAAGCAGCCTAGTCTGATGTAATAAGGCCAAAAGGAAACATGTTTGTTTCTGGCTTCTGACTGACCCTAAACATTTAATAACAGGTAGGATTTCAAGCCCTGTCAGAAACGTTGGTTTTACAATTTGAAAGAAAAAAAAAGTCCCTACCAACACAAAATAAAGTATAATTTAAAAACATATTGTGGGTCCAATGACAGCATCATTGATGCACACAAACGATGGTAGAGTCAGGTTTAGGCATCCATATTCCTGCACAAGCACAGCCAAGCTATACATTTGGGCCTGCTATATAATTATATATATATATATAAGTGCCTCTACACCACTCCCGAGTGTGCGTCGCCGACAGTTGGCGATACTTGCCGATGCTTTTATCGGCCACCTGTCGGGGGTGGTGTAGAGGCTTTCCCGACGGCCTCCCGATACTTATACCTATCGGCAGCTGTCGGCGACAGTCGCCGATCACTTCTAACTTGTTTGAAATATCGCGTGCGTCGCCGACAGTCGGCCGACGAACATCGCCAGTGTAGAGGCTTTACTGACGTCGCCGACAGGTCCCGACGTATCGGGGAAATCTGTACTATCGGGAAAAAAATGGCAATCGCAAGTGTCGCCAGTATCGGGAGAGGGTATCGGCACTGGTGTAGAGACAGCTTAAATATATATATATAGCCCTGTTTGTTCATGCATGCTCGCACAGGGTGTGAGTGCATGGACAGTGTACCATTTTCCTGAAACACATCACATTTCTACTTATATGACAGCTGCGTTCCATTTTTCCCAATTGATTTCATATCAATGGTAAAAAAACAAAAAGAAATCCAGCTATGTACCGAAACCAAATTTCTACCATGATGATGTAATCGGAAACAAAGATATTTTGTTTGCCCTGATTGATTTAGCATTAATGTTAAGATGTAATTTGCTGCTTGTGTATTTTGTGCACATGTTGTATATGGGTAAAATTTGCAGAAAATGTACAATTCACCTTCACCAATCCTCTCAAATAACCCAACTTTCAGACGAAAATAAAGTTCAAAATACAGTTCAACCTAACCAAACAGATTTCTAGAATCAATGCAATACCGAATATACTCGAATTTACCTAGTATTGACCAAATTGCATCCTAATTTAGCAGAGTTCACTAAATGTGTACAGCTGTCAATTGTACATTTTCTGATGATCTGACCCATATCCTTGTGCCCAGGCACAGTGACTGGGGGCCTGTGGAGACCTGTATCAGCTTGTATTGCCTTCACAAGCTAAGTTGGCCCCGTGCCAAATAAATATCTAACTCTACTCATGCATTGACTTTGTTTGTTCACGCGATATATATAGATCTATATAGCTCCTAGAATATAAGGCCAACAAACTTTGTAATAAGGGCCTAATCCACCAAGCCGATTGTCATGCGATTTTGCGCCGCAGAGAACACTTTTCCACTAAGTCCTGTGAGAATCGGCTTAGTGGACTTGGGCCTATAGCTTATTGTGAGATGGTATTGATTAAATACTAGGCACCAGGCTACTAATGTGATATATCTTATACCTACACTGACTTAGGACCACTAATTTAAGGTTAGGGTTAGGGTTATAATAAGCATTGTTATCAATCCATGTACTCCCTTCCACCCCCAGGATGATATAACAAACCAGTGCATAATGGTGATATAGCAGTATTAGTAGCCTGGAGCCTAGTATCCAGAGGGTTAGTGGCACCAGATAACAACAAAGTCAAAGAAATTAACTAGAATATGATACTGTTTGCTGGATAATGAAACGTTAGGCTATTTAAAAAAAACTTCGCCATCACCGTCCCCCCGTCCCCCACCACCATGGCAGCCATGGTAGCCGGGCCCGTCTGCCCGTCTACATGGCACGGGGAATAACGTTTGGAAGGGGTGATCCCATTGGCTGAGAGCCTAGCTGAAGGTTGATGTAACGCGCCCTGTGATTGGTCGATTTTTTCCCCGGAGCATACCGAAGATGCGATGCCGAGTGTTACCGAAGATGCCATGCGGCCGTACGCAGGGTAAAATATCTGTTCATGCTTTAGCATAGGGGTCAGGGAATCGGTTATTTCTCACTTATTTTACCAGAAAGACCATGTAGTATTGGAAGTAATCTCTGTGTATATGTATTCCCTGGGCCTGGAGACATTGTTTCTGGCCATGGGAAGTCGGGAAGTAGCAGTTTCAGACGATCGATGCAGAGTCGAGTATAAAGCTGGCAGTTCTATAATAAAGGGGGCGTGGTTAAAATCTTAAGCGGTATGACCTATATAGGCCATAAATATGGCCACTTTTGACGCCAAATCGTCTAGATGCTTCCTTGTGGGATCTACAAAGTTCCTCTGGGCGCCGATAGGGGTCTAATTAAATTGCCAACGATGCAGATATTCACGGGTAATTTTAGTTGATGTTTTTATCATGATTTTATTTTTGGTGGAAATTTGTGAAATGTGTATCATCGCAAGTGGCAAAGCCACAAGTCATGATGCACACATTTCTGCCGCAAGTGTGAACAATATCCACGAGCAAACAAACTTTGGATATTTATATCATAACTATCATTTCTAAATGTCTAAAATCCATGTCCAAATGTCGAAAAGGAGAAAGGAGTGCAACGCTGGAATTTCAACCCATTGGAAAGAAGATAGAGGCAAGAATGGCAACACTGGAAACAAGTATTATATTTGTCCTCCTAAGTTGATGGTATAATTTAATTGATTAGCATTATCCTAAATTACAATTACTCTCTATTGAGTAAAAGGTAGCGGCTGGGAGAGCTGGATTCTATCTAGATGTCGACATACCTGTTCTATCTGTTTTTCTATTTTTAATTCGCATTGCCAACTCCATTGATGTACACTGTGAATCTCGATGAATAAAGTAGTATCTTATCTTATCTTATCTTATCTTAACTATAGCCTTGTGTGTACAAGTAGTAGTAGTAGTGCCTGTAGTAGGTAATCCCAACCCCAGGCAGTGACGGCATATATGGGTCCGATTTTCAGAAAATGTACAATTAGCAGATCAACATATTTTGTAAATTCTGCTAAATTGGACTGAAAAATCATCAACACTAGGTATATCTGGTATTGCCTTGACTCAAACAGTCTTGTTTGGTTATGTTGAACTGTATTTTGAACCTGATTTTTGTCTTAAATTTGTGTTATTTGAGAGAATTGGTGAAGGTGAATTGTACATTTTCTGAAAATCCGACCCATATATGTATAGATGTGTTTCAGAATAATGAGTCACAAGACCTAAAATTGATATTTTTCAAAAGGGATTTATTCACAAGAGCCCATGGGAATGTTCTCATTTTCGGGTTGCTTAACGCTAATTTCTAAAGTTTATTTATTTTTGTCTAAAAAAATATATCCATGCATTTCTAAGGTTTATTTAGATTTGTCTAATTTACTAGTAATGGTCCATCCAGAGATATTGCAAATCTTTTTTTGAAAAATAAAAATATCAAACTTAATATAGAAGGTTGAGGGGAGTATGGCTTTATATGGGGTTAGGCTGGAGGAGTATAGATGTGTTCATTGAAAGAACATAATAATAAACTTGTTGTTGATTTTATTGAAACTCTACCTTTCGGGCTAACTGGCCCTTCTTAATTAAACTTAATCAAACTTAATATGAAAATACTTATTAGATGTCCTACTTTTTCCTATCATTAGAATCGGCGTGATCTCATCTTTGCAAATATGATGAATGCATGGAGTATTTATCAATGCTTTATAGACAATATCCCACAACACAAGTCCCCATCTTTCCCGTCATGCATTTGGTTTTCATACATCATTTTTCAAATATTTGTATATCAGATATCATCAGATTCCATCCCACGATGCACTGTAACAGACATGCGCAGTGGCACATGCAAATCCCCTATTATAACACAAACTCGATTTTCAATGGCAGGAATTCATTTAATCATTTTATTTCAGTCAAGGTACATTTTGCAACGGTAGTAGATCCTGCCAAGAGTGTATACCAATTATCACAGATAATGTTGTACCTATGTTTTGTTCTATCCGGCTATAGACCAAAACAATAAACCCGTGATTATATGTCCGTAGTTCAGATAATATATTATATTAAACCTAAATCAAGTAAAAAGAAATACAAAATAAATTAGGAGAATGATTATTGTTATTGAATGATTTCGGGCACCCAATGGAAGACCTAACTAAACAATGGTTTACTTAGATAGTTGGACAACCCTACTGTATAACATCTTCAGCAATAAAAGAATCCTTGAATTGAATTGAATTGTGCTACCACCTAGCGGTATTGACGCACACTAATTCAGATTTACACACCTTTTTAGTTATTCACAGCATTTCAGTTTAAAATCCATTTTTGTGAACTTGGTAATATTGATTGAGAAAAGGTCCTAATTCAACTTTTCCTGAAACTTTCAATAATTTTATTACACCAAATAATACATGACCATTTTATTCCCTAGATTGGGAGTGAGATAACACATGTCCTACCTCCTGTATGCGCCCACTGCTTAAAACACCATTTTTCTACATTTTAAATGTTATACATTTTACTTTAATAACAACATAGATAAAAACCGGATCAATATAAATACGCACCCCGGGTGCAGTTTGTATATATTCTTTTTCAGAAATGTTAAAACACGGATTCGAAATAGGTATTTGTGGCAGCTGTATTAAATATCACTATTAAAATCTATCACTATCAATATTAAAATCACTGCCTGAAAAACCGTAACCAGTCACAGATTTTCAGAAAATGTACAATTCACCTTCACCAATCCTATCAAATAACCCAGATTTCAGACAAAACTGAGCTTCAAAATGCAGTTTAACATAACAGAACAGATACTTTAAATCAAAGTGATGCCAAATATACTCAGGTATACCCGGTATTCTTCATTTTTCAGCCTAGTTTAAGAGAGTTTAGTAAATGTGTAGAGCTGCCAATTGTACATTTTCTAAAAATCTGACTCTCATATGAGCCAACACCCGCGTGTGCACTGGACGACTTGTGCATTTAATGTTTGTCACTGTCTTGTTGATAAATACAGAATTCCAATAACAATAATCCCCCAAAACAATATATTAGGGAGGTTCCACAAGCACACCCATCTGAATTACGTAGCCGTATCCGTATCCGTATCTTTTTTGTGAATTACATCGCATTTTTATGTATAAAAATAAATTGTGAGTTAAAACGTTTTCCTTGATATGTTACGTTACGTTTTTCCGGTCATTTTCTCCCTTTTAACGTATGTTTGTATATCAGAGATACGGATACGTTTACGTTTAGGTAAGATTTGCTGAACCTCCCTATTCATTGTATTAACATACGTACTGGTAAATACCATTACCAACATTATTACAGATGGACATGATCATACAATACAATATGTGATCCGTTTTAGGAAAATGTGTCATAAGTCGGAAAATATTGATTTTGAGATATCACCATATTTGAAAAGGGGAGGTCAAACTGATTCCAATGAATGTAAACACTATAGGATGTTTAATAAGTATTTCT
Source organism: Sthenelais limicola (assembly GCA_942159475.1). Lineage (NCBI taxonomy): Eukaryota > Metazoa > Annelida > Polychaeta > Phyllodocida > Sigalionidae > Sthenelais > Sthenelais limicola. The sequence goes on along the minus strand of OW804100.1, from coordinate 13,551,684 downwards.
ATATTTTAAGTTTGATATTTTTATTTTTGAAAAAAAAAGTTTGCAATATTTCTGGATGGGTAATTACCAGTAAAGTAACTAAATATACTTCATACAAATGTCTTCAAAACGCAAGAATATATTTAATACAATGTCCCGAAATTTGTTACCTGGATTCATATGACTATGAGTGTTAAACCCTCCAAAAATCAGAAGATTTCAATAAAGAGATCTTGTCAAAAAACACTTTGAAAAATATCAATTTTGCGACTTATGACTCATTTTCTTGAAACACATCCCATATATTACACCCGACAGGCTGGAATCACATTGTAATATTGAGCCCCTATACAGCGAGCGTCTTGGATTTATTTATTTACTTACATGTTTTATTCAATCAACTATTTATGATATAGCCCTAAGTTACAGGTAAGGTATATCATAATGATATGGGACAGGTCCAACACATACATGATACAGTTGATAATTAATGAAAAATATCACAGGATATTAACATTCTGAATGTCACTCATTAACAAGTTCATATACAATTTTAACTTTCATAAATTCCATTAATCATACCATTATAACGATAAGTTAGAAACTGCAAACATTGTGCAATGTGTATGACTGTACATTTCTTCACGGCCTAATTCAAATATAGAGAGAATGGAACCCGGTGCTAGTAATTGAATATTTATTGGAAAAAATGTTTCTTCATTGTCACTGTGTCGAAATACTAGGTGTCGCCACCTAGTAGCTCACCAGGGCGACCTGGTGGGGAGGAATGAATAAACAGTCTAGGAAGCGACTAGATACTAGGTGCCAGGTGTTGTGTACTGAGACCTGAATTCTGAATAAAGCACTTCCAATATGGATGCTGATTGAAGCCATCGTGTTATTGTTATTCTTGATAATTAATCGACTGCCATCCATCATTATAAATACACATAAGGACATCAAACTGGCGATAAGGATAATTCAAACCATCGTGGAGCTATAGAAACTAAAGATGGCCCATTTTGGAGTGCTAGGACCCTTTGTCAAGTTTGATGAATCCACGGAAGATTTCGTGGATTACAAGGACCGAATGGTGGCGTTCATGGCCATGAACGGCGTGCAGGCAGGGACTAAGGTAAACGTCCTACTTGCAAGCATGGGGCCTAAAACTTTTAAACTACTGAAAAACTTGTGCACACCAGACGACCCAAACACTAAGACTTATGCTCAGCTAGTAAATATGTTGACTAACCATTACAGGCCAGAGCCCTTTGTTATTAGAGAGGACCACATATTCTGGACAACTTTCCAGAAGGACAGTGAGAGTGTCACCATATGTGACAAGGCTCTGTCAATTGTCGAGCTCTTGTGCTTTTGGTGGGTTCCTCATTGAGCCGCTGAGGGACAAGCTAGTGTCAGGGCTACACCCAAAGTTTAAGAAAGTAAAGGGTCAGCTTTTATCTACAAAAGAACTGGATTTTAAGAGAGCAAGGGAGAGATGCCTAGCTGAAGAACTAGCATTATCAGCACAAGATGTCATGGCACCAGAAAGGTCCCAACAACAACAACAGGAGGCACACTCAGTGTCTCACTACCAGAAGAAGGGTGGCTACAGGAAGTCAAACGCATGCCCCTCCAACCCCAGACAGGGATCAGGAACAATCAGGAACAGAAAACCTTGTGGCAGAGACAATCACCAAGCATTCCAGTGTTTCTACAAGCACTTGGAATGCCACAAGTGCAAACAAAAGGGACACATACAACGTGTTTGCCCTATGAAAGAGAACCAAGCCAGCTCCACAAGGTCAACTACCAAGCAACAAGGGGGTAGTGCCACTCGCTATGTAGAACACACTCAGAATGATGAGTCATATGACAGTGACAGTAGCTACCAGGATGGAGTCATATGACAGTGACAGTAGCTACCGGGATGGAGAACATACTTTTGGCCTATACTCCTTGCATGTGGAGTTGCCTGAAGGTAAAGAACTGCCATATATTGATGTTGTTTCACCTGTATCTGTAAGACAAAATGTAACTTGTGTGGTTTCACCTGTACCTGTACACAGCGAGTGAGTGAGATTGGTTGCTTTACGCCTTATCTACACATTTAATATGGTTATATCAAGGGTGGGAGAGCTGAGAGGGAGGCAGTTTATGATCAGATCAGTCTATGATGAGAGACAGAGAAAAGAGACAAAAAGGCACTTAATGGTCATACCCAGGACATCTGTACCTGCAAGACAAAATGTAACTGAAAAGTTAAAGGGATAATGCCTAGAGGAAATGTTATCTCAATTAGATGGAATTAAGGTTCCAGAAAAAAAGGTCTCTTGTGTAGGAAACAAGACGGTTGTCTGAAACAAAGGGAAAGATGATGTAAAAGGTTTTTTTCCCTCAAGAATGTTATATGTATACCACTGAATGTAGAAATGCGCCCGAAAAGTCAAGACCCTTACAGTGAAGGTACAAATAGGGAAAGCCTTGGTGCCAATGGAGGTAGACACTAGGGCCTCTCTGTCAACTGTAGGGGAGATGTATACCATAGTAAGCTAAAACAGTTGAAGCTCCAAGAATTTCACTAGATTGCAGGGCTATGGTGCCGAAGTGGTGCTTGTTTAGGGTTTCATTGAGGTTCCAGTTTCATATAGTGGTTCAGCTGAGCAAATGCTAAGGTTGGTGGTAGTAAAAGGTAAAAGACCCCGTCTTTTTGGACGTAAAGGGTAAAATTAAATTGGGAAGAAATTTTCCAACTGAATTGCACACCAACCCAAGGAATTTGCTGATTTCCTAAAGGAAAATAAGGAGGTATTTGACACAAGAAGTACGACCTATATACTTTTCTTGTTTGGATTTGCAAGAGGCATTTAACCAACTCTTCTTGGACAAGAATTCTGCAGAGATCTTCACTCTTAAATACTCACAAGGGACTTCTCAGGGAAAACTTTTAAAAGATCGTAAAGGAGATCGTAAAGGTCCTGCGGGATTACTGCTGCACAAAATACATTGCTATCTGCTCCATCATCCCCAGAGAAGAGGAGGATAATGAATTCTTTAAAAATATGCACCAATGTAACAGGATTCTAAAGAATTTGTGTGATTCGGAGAGGGGCATCATGTACAATGTGCACAAGGGATTCTGGGCCTCAAAAACAAAATCCTGGTCCAGAGATGGCCTACACCCAAACAAACCAGAGGGCAGGAGGAAATATATGAATTCCCTTTGTGCTGCCATCCTTTCAACCACAAGTTATAATCTAGTGAGGGTGCTTGTGCAATCACCTCTCAGCCAACAATAGGCATAGACTGCTTATTAAAACTCCTACTTATCCTAGATCACCTTGCATAAAACACATTATTACTTTACCCCATTGCAGATTTCTCTCTAAACTACTTACTTTCCCCCGCTTCCTGGGGAACTCATTGTAATTTTCCTACCCCATTGCGGGTATATATTAAAAATGCCTACATCTCGGGCAACATCACCTCATTATCAATTATTTGCACTGTCGTCAGGCGCATCACCATCTCAACTGATATTAACACACCTGTATGTACATATATATACTTAATTATACTTGCCATCTCTTTCTATTTTCTCTCACCCAATAGACTGAAGAATGCCACAAAAGAGTCAGATCAAGCCCATGAGCCAACACCCCAAAAGGCAGGCGGGCGCAACGGATCAGTTGTCAACCAAACCGATTCACACCAACACCATGGGATGTGAAATCGGAAACCGATCCGGACCCAAAAGCACAGGAAACTTCCCAAACAGAGAAACCTGGGGGAGAACAACACTCACAGGCACCTACCCAGCCATAAGCCCCAGTGCAAAACCAGCAGGCTGACTTGCTCAGGCAACTCCTAAGGGCCATCCATGAGCGCAAGCCAGCACAAACAACGGAGCCCCCTACCAATCCAGGCCAAGACCACTGGCAATCAATGTCAAGCAAATCCAGCAAACGCAAACCAAAGCCTAACTCCGACTGTTCTGGTCAGGACACGGACAGCGGGGATTCTGACACCACAGACGACGACTCCAACCTAAATAATTACCACCCTATCCACATGACCATAGACATAACTGCCCCCATCAAAAAGAAGCTAAAGAGAAAGGTATGGGACACAAGTATGTAGACTTTGGTTCCCTAATTGAGCCAGACTCAGACGAGAAATACGCCCTTGCCTTCAGTTGTGACTCAGAAGGCAATACCGGTTTCAAACTAACCAAGCCGTCAGTCAGAAAGACCCTGACAGAAATGGAGTGGGCCAGAGCCTACAATATCTTTATGGCAATACATTGCAAAAAACACCCAGATGACTCACAACAGCTGAGTGCCTACCTGGCACACATTCAGGCCCCAATGAAATCCAGGGCAAACTGGAGATGGTATGACCTATGCTTCCGCAAGACCAGGGAGCACCACAAACATAGGTGGGACATTGTAAGGCCAGACTTAGAGCAAGACACTTATGTCCCAGTGTACCAAAACACGCATCAAAATGCAAGGAACAAGCCAACATTTCGGAACAACCGGTCAGCCTCTGCTGCCAAAAAGTCGGAATTCTCCGTCCCCCATGGCTACGGTTTCATGTACCACAGCAAGGGAGAAAGGTGCAATGCCCATAACTGCACCTACAAGTACTACTGCAGCGTATGCTCCCAGCCACATCCCAGATACCAGCACAGGCAGGCACAAAATGACCCCAGTAAGGGTCAACCAAGAAACTACACCAACACTTCTCAAAACTCCAAAAAGAATGCCAAGTCCAATCAGGGCAGACAAACTAAGTAAGCTCCTACAAGGCTACAAAGAGGCTGCCTACCTAACAAAAGGATTTGCACAAGGTTTCTCTTTAGACTTTGAAGGCACTGACTGTGCCCTAACCTCAACCAATTCGATCTCAACACAGCAACAAGCATCTACCGTAACAGGCAAGCTAGAAGAACTAGCTGCAGGCCGAATAGCGAGCATCCCAATCGATAAATCCCCTTTTGAAAATTTTAAGTGTTCTCCACTAGCTGTGAGGGAAAAATCAGAAAAAGGAAAATATAAACTTTTACACAACCTCTCCTACTCCTACCCATGACGAGAGATCAGTTAACTCCAACATATCAAAAGAAAAATCTGCAGTCACTAACCAATCTATTAACGATGCTATCCTTAAAATTCAAAACACCCAATCACCAGCATGCCTGGAAAAAATTGACATTTCCAATGCATTTAGACTCATCCCACTCTCACTCGACCAATACCACCTAACCGGTTTCCAACACGATGGTTACTACTTCGACAAGTGCCCCCAATGGGCTGCTCATCCTCTTGTAAAATCTTCCAAACATTCGCCAACACACTTCTATGGGTACTAAAAGAGAGGCATGGTATCATATCAGTAGGTAACATACTAGATGACTTCCTTTTTGTTGCACCAAATGCACAACCTTTAACAGTTACCTGCAAACTTTCTTGGACATCTGTGCAGAGCTAAACTTTCTAATTGCAAAACACAAGACCGAGAGGCCCACCACAGCACTTGTCCTCCTAGGCATACATCTTAACAGGGGCAATGACAGCCAGCATGCCACAGCAGAAAGTCACTGCTTATGCCAAAGACGTCCAATACGTTTCACAATCAAAAGATGAGCCTCAGGGAGCTACAATCACAAATAAGCAAGCTCAACTTCACCATCTCAGTGGTACAGCCAGGAAGAGCATTCGGCGACTAATAAACCTTACTTGTGGTGTTGCCAAGCCCTATTATAAAATAAGGATAAATAAACCAGCAAAACAAGAGATGGCAATGTGGCAAGAATTCCTCCAACACTTCAATGGAAAAACAATTATTTGACCCCCATCCATATGACAATATAACAGCGGTTTATAGCCTAAATAATTCATCTTCAAAAAACATCGTTATCATAAAGATCTATAGAAATATCATTCTTGTTTCTCTATCTAACAACTTGAAACTAAAGGGGTTTATATCGCTGGTGTACAAAATATTGTTGCTGATGTAACACAGCATGAGTGTAAGCATGAGTGTAATGCGTAATAAACCATAGATATGAGTAAGCATACACTGCGCGTGATCAGCGCATGATGAATGTCACGTAGACATCACATATAAATAAAGAGATATCATCCCGCCTGTTAGGGGGAACTTGGCATACTTCTTCTTCGTGTCACTCTGTCGGGAGCTGCTCTGGTCACTATCGTAGAGAACCTATTATCCCAGTGGTTATAGAAGGTAGACTCGTAGTGTACTGGGGGAGCTCCAGCAACCTTGTCATCTTGCCTTGTCCTCCACTTCTACCGGTGCCCAGCCCCAACACCTAAGGCACCTAGGTCAACCCGAGGTCACACCCATGTGTCCCTAGTACTAGGCACTGGGCGACACTGACAGTCTGTCTCGTTTCGAGGAAAACCCAGAATTCTTAAATCAATATGGGATGTAGCCCCGCCCGATGCCCATCCCATCCCATCTCCAGCCGCAGAACATCAACTTCACGGACTGAAAATGCTTCTATCGAGATGGTTTAATTCTACCACAGACAAAACATACCTCCATAACTGGCGAGCCTTCCACGACTTTGTCTCCAAGACCCTCAACATAACAGGTTCAAGCAACCCCTACCTCACAGCACTGTTCGTGGCTGACCTACATTCAAAGGGCAACAAACACACAACAATCAGAAACTACCTGTCAGCAATTTTGTTTATGCACAAAATCAAGGAACTCCCAGACCCAACGGCCAAGAAGGCGGTCTTAGATTGGTTAGCGAGATGTAGTCTACGTAGGTCACAAATTGACAGATGAGGGTGTGAAACCAACCAAGGAGAGAGTAAAAGCAATAGTAAACATGGGAATCCGGGGGAACCCCCAACAGTGTGAAAGAATTAGAGACAGTCCTTGTAATGGGTGCCTATGTTGCCAAATTCATACCCAGATTGAATGAGATTACAGCAACCCTGCGCAAACTGAAGAAACAAGAAATCTGGAGCTGGAATAAAGAACACCAAGTCAGTCAGTCAGTGAGTGAGGGAGATTGCAAGTCAGTCAAGCAATATACAAATTTTTTTGGGCTGAAAATGGACCTCAGATAGGAGGCATCAAGCAATGAAAAACGGAGATGGAGAAACTCAAGCAATAAAAAATGAACAGTAATGGCCGCCGTGATAGATAGTGAGAATGATTAATGACCAGTAATGGCAGTCATCTTGGTAACCATCATAGCGGCGGCCATGATGGCCAAAGGCATGACTTGCGCAAGTGTGAACACAAGCAAAATCCCTGTTATCTTAACCCAAACCATCAGGCCATGGAAGTAGATAATACATGCTGCAGGGGGCAGTGTTTTAAATGTGGCAGTAAAGGCCATAGACAGCATAGACAGCATGACTGCAGGAAGAAATTCACCAATGCTGCTGAAGAAGCAGAAGCAAAAGGTAGGAAACAAATTATTTATTGGATGTGGGGCAAGTCGGGCCACATTTCTAGAGAGTGCACTGAAACGAAGAAAAAAGAGGAATCGGGCAACTAGATCATGTCTGACCAAGGGGGCAACAGGGGGCAACTAGATCATGTCTGATCATGGCCTCATGTCTGACCAAGGGGGCTGAAGGATGTCGTGAGATACTAGGTGTAGCCACCTGGTACCTCCAGAAGGACACCTGGAGGTCTGGTAATAAACAGTTGAGCTCTAACTAACCTGTTGGATAGTCCATTATTTACTACAAAGGAGACAAGTTTGAAGTATATGTTGGTTGACTCAAAATATTAAATTGAAAATCAGAAATAGAGGATCCAGAATCTGAGGTCTCTCGTGGATTAATCTGTATTGAAAAGTGTCAATCAACTGCGGGAAAAAACTGGTTCAGAAGTAGAAGGCATTGGAAATGGTACTGTGAAGTTCTTGGCAAAATAAATGACCTGGAAATAAAAATAAGGGGAGAAAAAAAACCACAAACATTTCTGGTGACAAAAGGTACCAAACAAAAAGTATTACTTGGTACAGATTTTCACGATTCCAACGGTTTGAGAGTATATATGATTTAATGGCAATCGAACTGAGAAAAAGCTTTATTCCCATGTAAAGAGACGTACATGTTAATGCTATTGTATGTGCATGTAATAACGTGACCATTGCACCATAACATGTGGTCATTTTGTCTGGTGAAACTAAAAACAATTTTCGCGGTGGATTGAATTTAATCCTTGGACAATGGATGGCTGTAATCTGAACCTGGATTGATGATAGCATCATCAGTGGATGAAAACATGAATGGTCAGCAGAGCACATGTAGCAGTAGTAAATGTTTCCCCCATTGATTCAATGGGGCGCCACTGACCAGGCACACTGGTACCAAAGATGAAAGATAGTGTCCATTCTTTCTCTTTCTCTGCAGTTTATAACCACATTTCAATAGGTTATGGGCCCAGTCACCTTCAACTGTGGATGAATAAGTCACTGTGTGCATATGCCGAGCTAACTTTTATGTGACTTAAAAGTTTGGAGTTTCCTGTGAACACTCAATTTGAAAAATGGCGGCAAGCACGGCGTCGATTTCTTCACTCAAGGGAAGCAACTACCCCAACATGGAAGCTGCAGTGCCAAATGGCCTTGATGAAGAAAGGGCTATGGAATATTGTGAAAGGGACTGAAACATGACCAGCTGCAGAGACCGGTGATGCAAGAGTTAACCTTGATAAATCATGGTGCAAAGCTATAGCCATTGTTGTATTATCAATTGACCCAGCACTTCTGTATTTGGTTGGAAAGCCCACAAGTCGCAGTATGGACCAAGCTAGCGGATCAGTTGTAGAAGAAGTCTTGGGCCAATAAGCTTCATCTAAGGAAGTAACTGTACTCACTAAGGCTTAAGGATAGTGATTATGGGCAGGATCATATCAGGACAATGACTGAGACCTTCAATGAATTATCAGTGGTTGGGGACGCCGTTACCGACAAGGACCGAGTGGTGCATCTCCTCGCTAGCTTACCAGACTCCTACAGCATGCTCATAACAGCTTTCGAGGCATGTAAGGAGGTATCCAAGATGGAGCTCCATGAGCAGAGGAAGAATGAGGATGGTAGTTCCTCACAGTCATGCAACGGACAAGGCAATGTTTGTAAGGCATCAGAATGGTAAAGTGACTGCTAAAGGACCTAAATGCTATTATTGTCAGAAGGTTGGTCACATTAAGCGTGTGTGTCCCATGCTTAAGAAGTCTGAGAGCAAGGACAAAGGAAAGGACAAGCCCCACAGAGCGCACAGCACCCATGCTAGGGAGGACAGCGGCTCTGACAGTGACTATGTCTCTACATTTCTAGAACTGACCTTTTATTGCTATAATTGAAAGATACCAGCAAACTGTCAGAGACCTAGGAGCACAAATATAGTAGGACGTGTAACACAGCATGAGTGTAATGCGTGATTGACATGTGATAAACCATAGATATGAGTAACCATGTGCATGAGCATACACCATGCGTGATGAATGTCACATAGGCATCACATGATTGATGATATAAATAAAGAGACATCATGCCCCCTGTTAGGGGGAACTTGGCATACTTCTTCTTCATGTTCACTCTGTTGGGAGCTGCTCTAGTCACTGTCGTAGAGAACCTATTATCCTAGTGGTAATCAAAGGCAGACTCGTAGTGCACTGGGCAGCTCCAGCAACCTTCTACCTTTCGCCTTGCCTTGTACTCCACTCTACTGGTGTCCGGCCCTCAGCACCTAAGGCACCTAGGTCAACCCGTAAGAATTTGTTACATCCATGTGTCCCTAGATCGGCACTGGGTGACATATTGGGTGGCGTCACCAGGATTGGGTTATGGCAGGGCATCAAAGAAAGAACTGGACATCCAGAAAGATAGGCTGTCAATCTATTGGTACTGAACTGAATTGTTGTGCACAATGGCTGATGCGCTGATGGATCAGATTGAAGGGAAAGGAGAAGCTCCTCCCATCTCAGTCCCTAGCTAGGGTTATTAAGGCTGCAGTGCAACATCCAGACAGGGAGAACAAATAGTATAAAATAGCAATCGTAGAGAAAAGGATTGAAAATCCTAGTTTGATGAGACTTACCAATTTTCGTAAGTCGCAGTAAAACTAGGATTATGCGATCATTCATCTCGTCAGGAGCGGAGCACAGAGGAGAGCTGCTGGAAACAAATCAACTAATCATGGAGGAGCTGCAGGCGTCCACAATTGTTTGGACTTGTGGTCAGAGTTTGATCAGCCAGCGATGGCAGTATACTCAGGAATATACTCATATGAACCTACTTGGCATGGCCATTTGAGTAGAGAAGCATCTGATGCTTTAAAGGCTCAGGAAAATATTCCTTGGGTCAGCATTGCAGTCACCTGCATCACTGACGGCATGAAATTACTTGGTTACACGAAAAACGAGCTGATTCGTGATAGGAAGAAGGAAATTAAACCTCTACTCCCGGGCTCCTACAATAAGTTGGGAAATGATAAAGCATTAACTTCAAGTGAAAATTGGCTATGTTTTGAACTCGCTGTGCACAAACTGGACTCTACGAAAATGGGAGAAGAAACAGATGATTGACGAAAATACTTCAGGAAATCACTGATGATGATTACCGAGTGGTTCAACAGAGGTTCACCAAGACTGGAAAAGGAGGATGTGATGTTGCCCCTAGAGGCATGAATGCTACAAATCGGCAGATTCTTCAATTGTACAAACTTAAGACTGCTTCTAATTCTTCTTGGGATGATGTCACTGAATGGATGAAGTACTTGTATCCATATTACCCTAGCAGGAAATAGCTTTTGAAATCACGATATCTCCTTGAATACAGATGCTTTCCAGAGATGCTGGAAACAAATCAACTAATCATGGAGGAGCTGCAGACATCCACAAACACTTGGCAATGGCAATAAACTCAGGAATATACTCATATGAACCTACTAGGCATGGCCATTTGAGTAGACAAACTGGAGAATCAGGACTTACCAGCCTTAAATCCTGAGGATGTATGACAACTATTTCATCAGAAAGACCTGATACGAAATACCACTGCCCAATAGCTCAGGATCAGACAGCACTAATACACCAGGGTGTACAGCCATCTCATCCATGAGCAGACGCTCATCTAATAAAGGCCTCAACCTAAGATGACCAACACCTAAATATGTGAAACTTAAAGCAAGAGTACTAAAACATGACAATTACCGATTAAACCACATGTAAGCTGTTGTTCACATGTAGTGAACTGCCAAGTCCTGCCCACAGGCCCTGCTACCATGGATTTGTTCCTAAGGATGCTTTCCAGAGTTGCTGGAAACAAATCAACTAATCATGGAGGAGTTGCAGACATCCACAAACACTTGTTTGACTTGTGGTCAGAGTTTGATCAGCGATGGCAATAAACTCAGGAATATACTCATATGAACCTAATTGGCATGGCCATTTGAGTAGAGAAACTTGACAATCAGGACTTACCAGCCTTAAATCCTGAGGAAGTATGACAACTATTTCATCAGCGATCATTACCGATTAAACCACATGTAAGCTCACCAAGAAGGAGCATAGCGGTAGCACCCAATATGGTGGAAGTACCACCAGTGGAGAGCATAGTAAGGAGGAGCACAAGAGTGTCAAAAACCAATATCAAGATTAATGGAACAAATGTAAGGTTTATATTTATTCTCCTAATCCTGTAAGGTTTATTGTAATCTCCTAAAAGGGGGAAGATATGGTGATATCTATGACCACCAATATTATTGTACTAGGGACAAGCACCAGAATAAACCTGACATTCATACGCAGCACCTTGTTGAGTGAAGTACATACTAGCAGTAGTAACACACTGTATTGGCCACGAATGAACAGTGATATAGAGTTAGAAGTAAAGAGCTGTGGAGTGTGTCAAAGGTATTTACCCTCTCAACAAAAGGAACCCCTCATGAGAGATGAAGAGAAGTGGGGCCCATGGGAGAAATTCAGCACCGACCTGTTCCACTGGGAGGGCAAGGAATATTTGTTAGTGGTGCATTACTATTCCTCCTATCCTGAAATTGTAAAATTGAGATCCACTAGCTCAGAGCAGGTAATGTCACATTTGAAGATCCTAATGACCAGGTATGGAGTTCCTCAGTTGGTAGTGTCAGACAATGGACCACAATTTTTGGCTAAAAAGTTTGGGGAATTTGCGAAGGAGTATGGGTTCAATCACAGGACGTCAAGTCCAATATTTTCCCAATCTAATGGTAAAGCGCAAAAGGCCGTAGGGATTGTGAAGGGGCTCTTAAATAATGGCATATTTCCTGCTGAAGCACTGCTGAGGAGGAAATTACAGACTGTTTTCCCTCGTTTCGGGAGGACTGAACCCAGGTGGGTGGCCAATAATAACAGACTGAGGAAGGAAGAACGATGCCAGGAAATGACCAAAGAAGAGGTCAGGAGGTATGACTCTGACGCCAAACCACTGTCAGAGCTAAGAGCCGAGGATTCTGTACTAATCAAAGGTGACCGGTGGGACAGAGGTGGTGTAGTAAAGAAAAGACTAAGCGAAAGATTGTATGAGGTAGAAATGCAAGAAGGGGTAAAAGTAAGATGCAACAGACGTCATGTAAGACAGGTTCTACCGGTAGTGTTAAAATCAAAGGTATTTCAATGTGACTTAAATGAACAGTACAAGGAGGAAAGAGAAGGTGGTAAAGTAGTAGAGAGTAGTGCAATGGAAAGAGTAAGACAAGAAATGGGTAGACTGATTAAACCACATGTAAGCTCACCAAGGAGGAGCATAGCGGTAGCACCCAATATGGTGGAAGTACCACCAGTGGAGAGCATAGTAAGAAGGAGCACAAGAGTGTCAAAACCAATATCAAGATTAATAGAACTAATGTAAGGTTTATATTTATTTTGCTAATCCTGTAAGGTTTATTGTTATCTGCTAAAAGGGGGAAGATATGGTGATATCTATGACCACCAATATTATTGTACTAGGGACGAGCACCAGAATAAACCTGACATTCATATGCAGCACCTTGTTGAGTGAAGTACATACTAGCAGTAGTAACACACTGGCTACCCCCCCCCCCCCCTATATCCAATGACGTAGCAACAAGTCCAATAAATATTCAATTACTAGTACCGAGTTCCTTTCACTATTTATTATATACCCCTAGCATAAAAAAATATTAAAATACAAGACACCATATAGAACTGCCATTTTTTAAAGTAGCTTTTGCTACTAGGAGGCTAGCACAGTGGAACATCTTAGCCTTGTATACACGTTTTAAAAGTACAGGTTCATTATGTTTAAAAACATGAATGAATGAAAGTATATTCTAACCAGTGAGTAAAACAAGGCAAAGCAGTGAGAACCGTAATACATCTTGAGAGTGAGGAGATCTAAGGAGATCATTGGATAAGCTGGTCACTTGTGCCGCTTATCACTACACTGCATTGTACACCTCCTCCCTCCCTCCCTCTACTTCTCCTCATTCTCAAGCAGTGGTTACATAATGTGGTGTTGGCACAAGTGACCAGCTTATCCGATCATCTCCTTATTCTTTATAGTTTATGGCAGGGTAATTATAGAGCGGGAATTTTTCTCTTATGTCGAGGTGTGGAAGAAGGCATATTCCATGAGTTCCTCTTAATCAGTTCACATCCCCATAAAAAACAGCTGGGCTCGCCTCCCTCGACCCAATTTGGGGGAAGTTCCTCCTGTCTTAGATTTAATCCTCTCTCCTCTAAGCCAGGTCATGATAGCACATATCAAGTAGGCGACCTTTAATGGCACTTAAAATCATAAAATGACGCCTAAATGACCAATGGATATATGGCCTTTCCTCCCCTTCCATCTACCCCTTCCCACTTCCCTCTAAAGGAAAGGAGCGCTAAACTATAGCTCCGACCACTTGTGGTGTACAGTGGGCATGTGAATGATGTGATCCCATACTAAGAGATGTCTGCTGCTCTGCTCTGCAGCTAGCAGACAGTAGCCTCCACCCACAACCCCTTCTACTACCTCACATCCCCCCCCCACCCTAAACAAAGTAAACAAACCCATGTGCGGCAGGCGACTTCTGTTTATACTGGCTGGGACATTTTCCCCTGTATACTGCTGTACCGTATACTGTATAATAGTGGCTCTAAAAGGAGGCTACGCCAGTTAAACAATGAAATAAAGAAAAGATTAGATGGTAGCCTCCTAATAACCTTTCTTTTTTATTTGAATCGTCCCATTGAAAGTATCTCGGTCATATTTTCAGAAAATGCACAATCTACAGTTCTACACATCTCTCAAATTCTGCTAAATTAGAGTGAAAATATATAAATACTAGGTATATCTGAGTGTATTCTGTATTGTATTCATTCAATAAATCTAGTTATATTGAACTTAATTTTTGTCTTAAATGTGGGTTATTTAGGAGGATTGGTGAAGGCGAATTATACATTTTCTGAAAATCTGACCCATCTGAAACACAATTCGATATTTTTTTTATCGTACACATACAATAAAACTATTTTTATCGCACCCCACTTATCACACCTCTCAACTGGAATGTGTATAATAAAAAAGATTACATAATACTTCAACTGGTCGATTACTACATAAAGTTACTGTTATAATCTATTGGGACATATGCCCGTTATACATAGAATGTTCATTTTACTCCTACCTCCTGCCTGCACGCAGACCAAAGGTTAACTGATTGATTGTGGTCTGTGATTGGACATACTGCTGTCCAATCAGAGAGAGGCAGCTCAGCATAGAGCAGCTCAACATAGAGCCAGTCTCTCTTGGCATATAGAGATAGAGATCTCTAAGCCCAGGCCTTCACTTACCATCTGGTACCATTACCATCTGTACCTCTGTTACTTCTACACCTAACGGAATAAATATATCTGCAAAATCCAATATATATTTCAAAATAGTGTTACACCAATACTTGATTACGTCCACACGTCCTCCAGCAGGCACTTGTTGAGCCGCAGTGCCTTCATGTAAGCCTCGACCTCCATGTCACTCAGTCCTGGAGAGACAAATAATAACTACATAGAAATTACATATAAAGCTTGATGCCACGAGATTTGTGTAAATAAGTACCCCAACTATTACAGTGGAAATAGTGGGATTTTTTCCACTTTACACACAATTTGTGATGTTTTCTTACAATTGTTTCTTTACTTAGTAGATTTAGGAAGACCTGCATTTTGTCAATGTATATATGTACTATGAAATTGTTTTTGAGACTTAAAGCTAAGTTGATCAACGATTTATTTTTCGATTACGATACTTCAGTATCTTATCGTCTAGCATTAAAGATTAAAACGTTTCAGTGTTGAAAATGTAGAATCCCCCCCACCCCCAATATATAAAGCATATTTTGTTCTGGTGTCTATGTGATGGGGGGGGGGGGGACTAGAGTTCGAGAGGGAGGGAAATGACAAAAAATACTATATGAAGAGATGAGACAAAAGAATCGTAGAGTCAGAGAAAACTTTAGATACAAAATTATGAAAGAATAAAAGATGTCACAATTGTATTAATCAGATGCTTCCCTGGGACTGTTACCTTTATATTCCTTGATGACGTCACTCAGCGCGTTGCTGACGTCACGAGCCATGCCCTTGGCATCCCCGCACACATAGATCATGGCGTTCTTATCGCAGATGGTCTCCGCGATGGCTTGCGACTGTGATGCGATTAGATCTTGCACATATCGGGGCACATCTTCCCCTGTGACGTCATCTCGTGAATGACAGACGTGAAGGTGTGTCAGCACACCGGAAGTGACGTAATTCTCCATGTCATGCCTGCCAGTGGAAAAGCAGAATAAGAAGAATTTAAGTATGATGGTGGTGTAGCCATAGGGATTATTCTTTTTATTTATTGGTGTTGATAAGGATTTCGAAATGGATTTAAAAATGTCCCTAAAGTCCTAAATAAGAGGTAAACTCTGAAACTCTGTGGTGAACCTTATTTTCTTATAATTGTTACCATAGGTGCGATTTAGACATGAATCAAAGCATTTCTGTAGAATCGGATCAAATTTATGCTGAAACTCTAACCGTCCAGTACAGGAGGGCTAATAACTCAAGGCCAGAATTCTTCTAAGGTAGAAAGAATAAGTTACGACCCCATTGTTGACTGCACTTAAGGTGACTCAGTAGTGATTATGTAACGGGGTGCACGGGGACGCCTAGCGTGAGTAGCGGGTTACAACTTTTGCCATTTTTCATGCAATGTGTATTCAATACATATAGCAGGGAAAATCAGCAGTATGCAGACGAAGTATGTATGTTAAGTCTTGATATAAACATTTCAGCCAGAGAATTGATGCTGATTTTTGGTGTGGGAGTTAGTATCTATGGTCCCTACATCCATATTAAATTTCATCGAAATTGCCCAGACGGCAGGTAGCTGAATAAAAACCTTTAAAAACAAAACAAAATTTCATCGAAATTTATGGAGCCATATGTGTATAAATCGAATATTTATCAAGAATTTTCTCATTTTTAGCCAATTTTCTCATAATTAAGTTTTAATATAAAAAATTCAGCCGGGAAATTCATGCTGATTTTTTTTGTGTGTGTTAGTAAATATGAAGCTGCATCCATATTTAAGTTCATTGAGATTTATGCAGCCATTTTTGTTCAATTAAAATATTTATCAGGAATTTCCATTTTTTTCCCATTTTTTCTCATAAATAAGCCATAATATCGAAAAATCTAACCTGGTGAGCCATCCTGATTTTTTGTATATGAGTTGGCAAATACTGTATCTACATTCATATTAAATTTAAAAAATATTCATCAAACAGTTTTTTTAAAAAAACGCTGATTGTCATCAGCCAAAGTCAATTTTGCTAGTGCCCCATACTGCCACTAGGGGGCTTCCAGGGGGCT